>CM076569.1:976589784-976766500 GCA_034641835.2 Pinus albicaulis
GTGATTAGCGATTGTGATTTTAATTCCACAAAAGATTTGTAGAAGCGATTCAGTATTTAACTTTATTACATTGTTATATCGAGTGAATCTAAGATATACATGCATGTTGTATAATTTCTACATGGTATCAGAGCATTGGAAATTTCAGAAGTGAAACAGGAGCTGAGTTTGTGACTGGATAGTATTTGAAATTGTAGAAAGAATTTCTTGGTGCTACAACGGATTCAAGATCGAAATGGATTTCAATGGCTTGAGGTTAGAGTATGCACTTGAGGGCATAACGAACTATATTTCTTGGAAGGACAAGTTGGAGGTAGTACTCGAAGACAATGGCTTGGAGGAATTCATTGGCAATGATGTTCCTAAACCTGTTGTGGTAGATGTTGCAATTCTTGATGCATGGAAAAAGAAAGTGGAAAAGGAAAGGAGGATCCTATTAGAGGGAGTACGAGACCATATTTTCTCAAGCCTCCATGGGAAATCCACACCATATGCAATGTGGAAGGCTTTGATGGATATATTCCAAAGTAGCAGTCACCATAGGAAATTGGCACTCAAAGATAAACTGAGGAAGATCAAGATGGAAAAGGGCGAAACCATTCCAAAATATCTAACAAAGTTTGTCCAATGTCATGATGAACTGGGGAGCATTGGAATAATAGTAGATGATGATGATTTGGTGATCTTAGCTCTCCTAGGACTTCCAAAGAGTTGGCATAGTTATCAAGAATCTATCAATGGGAGGGAAAAATTTCCATTTTGGGAACGAATGTGGTCAAATTTGGTGCAGGAGGAGTTCAAACGGAACACCAGAGATGGATCTTCATATAAGAATGAGGATGAAGAGGATTGTGCTTTGGCTACCAAGGCGAGGAAGGGGTGGGGGAAGAAATTCCATTCTAAATTCAAGTCCAAGAATGGCAGGAAGCAGGACATGTCCAAGGTGAAGTGTTTTCACTATCACGAGCATGGGAATTTTTCTACTAACTGTCCACAAAAGAAGAAGAACAAGAAGTTTGTAGGATCTGCAGCTGGTGAGGCCCTTGCCTCACAATTCGAGCTTGAATTCTCATTGATCGCATGCATGGTGTCCAATGCATTGGGATCTGTGTGGTATTTGGATAGTGGCGCTTCCTTTCACATGACAAGAGATAAGGAAATTTTTAGTGACTTGGAGGAGAAATATCTCCAGATGCATATTGAAATGGGAAACAAGAGATGGTACAGTGACATCGAGATTGGTACCATTACCTTTCAAAGGCAGTTAGGTAAACCCTTTCAATTAAAATATGTAATGCATGTACTAGGTCTGAAGAAAAATTTGGTCTCAGTCGTAATGTTGGAGGATAGAGGCTACGATGTTGTTTTTAGTGAAGGAAAAGCCTTCTTACGATATAAAACAACAGGACAAGCCAAGAGGATAGGGATTCGAGTTAAGAATCTCTACAAGCTGGAGGTAGATGGTTGTGCAGTAATGATGGGCAAGGAAGATCAAGTGGTGAGCCGGGATGAGGGTGAATTATGGCACAAACGATTGGGCTATCTTCACCATGGAGCCTTGAAAGTCATGCAACAAATTTATATTGGTCTTCCCACGGGTACACTTGCACAGTCAGACACATGCAAGGGATTTACTATGGGAAAATATGTAAAGACCACCTTTCATTAGAAATATAACCAAGCTTCAGGGATCCTTGAGAGAGTTCACACATATGTGTTTGGTCCTTTCTCTGTTACTTCAACAACAAAACATAATTACTATGTAATCTTTGTTGATGACTTTTCTCGTAAGTGCTGGATATTCTTCATGCAGAAGAAATATCAAACATTCTCTAAGTTCTGTGAGTTTAAGGCACTGGGGGAGAAAGAGTCGGGAAAGCAAGTGAAGGATCTTAGGAGCGATAATGGTGGAGAATACATCTCTAACGAATTCAAGAAATTTTGCAGCAAAGAAGGAATTTTAAGAGAACTCATAGCACCTCATAACCCACAACAGAATGGGGTCGCGGGGAGGATGAATAGAACTATTGTGGGTGAAGCACGAGAGATGTTGCATGATCAAGGCCTACCGATGCATATATGGGAAGAAGAATGAAATACAATGGTATATTTGCATCCTCATAGAGTACTTGGCATGAGTACACCTGAAGAGGCTTTCACTGGTAAGAAATATGATGTTTCACACTTTAAGATTTTTGCCTCATCTGTTTATGTGGTTGTGACCAAGGACGCCAGGAAGAAGTTGGAGCCAATAATTGAGGTTGGGATTTTTTTGGGGTACACTGAAACACCCCATAATTATCATGTGTATTTTCCAAACAACAAAATTATTGTTGTGCGATGGGATATAAAATTTGATGAGGTGAAAGCCATGCGGTTGTCCCTTGAGAGGGAGCTGGACTTGCATGTAGAGGAGGAACTATTGGTTCCCAAGGATGACTCTCAAGATGTGGATCAACCAATTGAGGAGGTCGATGGAGTGGAGGAAAACACTCATGCAGAGCCATCCATCAGAAATTGCAGAAGCCGCACCACAAAAGCTGATAGATTGAGACTTGATGCTACAAAGAATGTAGGAGCCCCTACTTCACAGTGCAGATAGAGACAATATCCTAACCAATTTACTAGATACATGGCTCTTATGAGAAAATGTATTGTGACTGGACCATCTTCCTTTGAGGAAGCAGTGCAGCACCCAAATTGGGTTGATGCAATGGTGGAGTATGACTCCATTGTCAAGAACAATGCATGGGAGATAGTCCTAAAACCGATTGAAAAATAAGTGGTTGGATCAAGATGGATCTACAAGGTAAAGCAAGCTGCTGATGGGAGTGTGGAGAAATACAAGGCCATATTTGTGGCCCGGGGATTCTCATAGATCGAGGGGATAGATTATGATGAAAATTTTGCACCTGTTGCAAGGTACTTATCCATAAGATCCATCCTTGCACTCTCAGCGCAGATGGGATGGCGCATTCATTAGATGGATGTGAAAATCGTGTTTCTCAATGGGATCATTGAGGAAGAGGTGTGCATATAGAAGCCTAAAGGTTTTGATATCTTCAATAGTGATTCACATGTTTTCCGACTCAAAATAGCATTGTATGGGCTGAAGAAAACATCCCGTGTTTGGTACACTCAAATAGATAGTTATTTCACCAGACTGGGCTTCACCAAAATTTAAGAAAATGCAAACCTGTACCAGATTGTGGTTGAGGGTAAGCTATTGATCATTGTTCTTTATGTTGATGATATAATTTTTACAAGTGATGAGCAGTCGATACACTCATGCAAGGAGGATCTTGCAAGGGAGTTCGAAATGAAGGACATGGGACTCCTTCATTATTTCCTTGGATTGGAAATATGGCAGCGAGATTGTGAAATTTTTATGTCTCAAGGAAAGTATGCAAAGGAGATACTGGGTAAGTTTAACTTGGAGAGCTGCAAAACCATGGATACTCCTCTTCCAGGAAATTGTTGGAAAGAGGATGCTACTTCTGGAGAGGTAGTGGATGCTACTGTCTACAGGCAGTTAGTGGGTTTGCTAATGTATTTGGTGAACACGAGACCGAACATTTGCTACATTGTTAACCAGCTGAGTCAAGCTATGGTTAAGCCTACTAAGCTCTTTTGAAAGGCGGGGAAGCATGTCCTGAGATACTTGAGGGGCACATCAGAGTATGGTCAATGATATAGATAGACAGAGGGAGTGAAGCTACATGGCTTCACGGATGCAGATTGGAAAGGAAGTCCATCAGACAGAAAGAGGACATCACGAGGTATCTTTAGCATAGGATAGACATTAGTTTCCTGGTACAGTATGAAACAATTATTTGTGGCACTTAGTTCAACGGAAGTGGAATACATGGAAGCAAGTCAAGCTGCATGTGAGGCTATCTGGATGAGAAAAATCTTGGTTGGTTTGTTTGGTTCTCAAATGGATCTGATAGTGATTCATTGTGATAATTAGAGCTGCATTAAAATTTCAATTAATCCTATGTTTCATGATAGGTCCAAGCATATAGATATCTGGTACCATCATCTCAGATATTGTGTGCAGAGAAGGATAATGTTGCTTCAGTACATTCCCATGGAAGATCAGGATGTAGATATTCTGACGAAGGCGCTCACCAGGAGAAAATTCGAATACCATAGAGACAAGATCGGGGTAAAGGATAATCCTTTTCTTTTTGAGAGGGAGTGTTGAGATTCAAAAAGAAAATTTCAACATCCACGCCTAGTTGCATTAAGCACCCAGACTAGGGTGGGGCCCACAGTGCTAATTTTTTGGTGCATGTGTATTTTGTTTATCCCTTAATTAAGATGTTCATTAAATTGTAATCTATTCTTAATGTAGAATTGAAATAATTAACCATGAGTGATAAACTCAGTTAGCTAGTGGATTTCGAGTTAGAGGTATTTGGTGAGGCATGCATAGTAATTCTAGTTGTAACAGAGTTCGAAGTGCAGTGGTGCATTAGTTAATGCAGGTTGTAATCAGTTTAACTCAGTTAAGTGAGTCAAACTTAGTTGTGCTAGTTGTAACTGTTAGATACATTAGTGAGAGATCAAGTGAATTAAATATTAATTAATTCACAATCAATGATCTCACATGTAGCTGAGGATTTACTATTATTAGCTACATGCATGTCAGATCCAATGGAGACCCAGTTGAGTTCTAGGTGAAAGGGAAGTTGACTATCAGTTGTAGGATTATTGGGTTGCACACATGCAACCAAACACCCAACGGAGTGCCCATGATACTTACGCAGTCAAGGAAGGCCAAAATTCCTAAATTTTAGGGATTGCATTCCTCAGGGATTGCGCAAGTAAGGCAGGTTTTCTGGAGGCTGAGAATTGGCTATGTGTTGGTTAGTTTTGCATATGACAATGTGAGACAATTAGCTGAGTACTGGAGGGCTCTTGTGAGAAGAATTTTGTATGTAATTTTTTCATGATCCATGCTTAATATACAATAGAAGATAGTGGGGTTTTTAGCTGTAAGCTTTCCTCGGGAAATTATTTATGTTGTAGTTGATTTGATTCTTCTTCATATTCATGTGATTAGTGATTGTGTTTTAAATTCCGCAAAATATTTCTATAAGCGATTCAGTAGTTAACTTTAGTACATTGTTATATCGAGTGAATCCAATATATACATGCATGTTGTATAATTTCTAAAATGACAAAGGGCCAGGTTACTAAGTTTTTCACCACTGAGTCTTGAAATTTTGTTTTTATAATTCAAAGAGCGCACCTCATGATGTTATCATAGGGGGAGGCTATGCTAGGGATTTGTTAGAATTTTTCGAGCTTTAGGGGTGTAAGGTTTGTAAAAGGGAAGAAAAAAGTTTAAGGTTATTGAGCATAGGGGAAGAGGTGTTCCTTTCGAGGTTGAAAATTTTGTATTCATGTAGGAAACACATAATTTCCATTTTGAATATGCATTTTATTCTTATGAAATATATATTTCAAGTAATGCATTACATATATATTCCCCATTATTTGTAAAAGGACCGTGGGAGATTATCACCTGAGCTCAAGCCAAAATCTCCCTTGATGCATACCTTTCTCGACAAGCAATATGCACTCGATGATAGTACATGAAATCATATATAAGTTAGGATATATATTGTTGGATATATTTATGGCATGTATTTAGATGGATGGATATCACATTTAATAGAATATATGTTCACCATATTTTACCTTGATTTCATAAATAATATTGCAAGTCTCTATATTTTTTCTTTAATCTTACAATATTGATCTACTATATCTGATTTTATAATAACAACTTGATTCATTGTACTTCATTGGAGGTTGTTGTACAGTGTTATAACAGAGCTCAAACTAGCAACATTTTTTATACAATGTGTAAATTTAATGCAATGTGGTAAATAAAGAAAAACATCGAGTATGTCATAGACACATAGAGTCTGCCAATTACATAAATGTGCAAGTATTATTTAACAATATTCTGCAATGTTTACTTATATTGATTGAAATATTATATATTTAGTGTATTAGAAATAATTTAATATATAACTTTATGTAGTTTAATACATATTATGATATATAATTTAATATTAATTTTGATATATAATATATTGTTTAATATATGTTTAAATTAATTAATAAATTTTTTTTAGGAATTGATAAAAATATAATTTTTTATTTCGTTATATCTATATATATACACATTAAGAGAAATTATTCTCTCTCATCTAAAGGGAAAGAGTAAGGGTCAATACAACAATATTCATAAGCATATAGCCATTACAATAATATTTATCATCATCATGTCCCTTGTAAGGAATTGAACATAAGTAGGGGAGATAACAACCATTCTACCCAACCACCCAAAATAACTTCAATTGAATTTTCCTTTTGTTATATATGTGTGTGTGTGTGTGTGTGTGTGTTAGTGACTTTATTTACCATTTATGATTCTGAACTCTCAGGTTTATGGAAGAATGACCTGTGGGCATCTAAGCCATCAAATTGTTCAGGTTTTTGCACCCACCGAGCTACACTAAGAAACTAGCATGATGGATTTGACCAAGCAAGGTTGAAACTGAGGCTCACCAAACGGACCGTAAGGCCTTAACTAAACAACTTGTCACCATTTATTCTATGCCACATATATATATATATGTATGTATGTATGTATGTATGTATGTATGTATATGTATGTATGTATATATGTATATATTTAAAATATATAGATATTTTAAATAATTTGAAATTTTAATATATTTAATAAACACACACTATATATATATATATATATATATATATATATATATATAGATATTGTGATATACTTTAATATATAATTTGATGCAAGTAACATTTATTATTATTATTATTATAATAAAATTTATTATTATTATATATATTATATTATAGTATTGTAATATACTATAATATGAAACAAAGATACATCATAGATAGGCGGATGTCCAGAGAGAGGAAATATATCTCAACCTCTGACATCGTATGAAAATAGAACATACTAACAAAACTAGACACTTAGACCCAAATGCTACTAATAGCTAGGGAACCATAATAATCATTTAGAATTATGGAGCAAGGGCTGAGAAAAGAAGCTTGTGCTTGAGCCATAGGATCGACATCACCATCATAGAGCTAAACATAGAGAGACAATGTATATGGCAAAATAAGAGAACCATTTGCCGATAGAGAGAATACTTCATTAACCGGCAAGAATAACAACTGCTTGTGCCATCCCATACATTTTTCTTCCACCCAAAAACTTCATGCCCACCACAACCTGCCTCATAACCTAAATCCAACATTAAGGGCTAAGACTTGGCATCATACGCAAAATTGAAAATCACACGACTGCGAAGAACATATGTTTCCATCATCCATAGGAAGGAAGAACCATCACAAGGGCTTACATAGACCAGAAAAAACATAGAGAGAGACCCAAAACTTACTCACCACCTCCACCGTGCACTATTCATTTTTAGAAGAGGAAATATTGGCCAAGACTCGAGCACTTGAGCTAGGGGGACCCAAATACTCTCCCCCATTAGAGTCACAAGGTGTGTGGCTCTCCATGTGCATCAATCATGCCTCAATATTATCTACACAAAACCTCAAGTTACTCAAAATTCTCTTCACATATTAAATAAACATAAAGATATTGTATTTTTCAATCTGGTTGTCCCTCAACAAAAACACCAAAATGATTTTCATTTTCTAATGGAGTGCTATTGAGTTCAAATACTACTTACATCTTCCCTTAGTATGCCTAGGGTATGAAACCCACACTGACATTTATTCAAGTAATTCGGAGTCTGAGAGAGATTGTCTCTCTTTGCCTGCTTTTATGTCCAGTTCATGAATCTCCTGAAAATTCTATAGAGGAATATAATTAAAATTACATGCCATGGAATCATGGGAAAAAATATGTTGACTTGGCTGAGGTCTACCACCTCCTCCCCTCTCGCTTCTACCCCTTTGCCTTGGAAACATTATAGAGTCACAAGAGGGTTCTTCAATCTCTTTTAGGGTTGCTTCTTCTTGAAAAAGGACATAAAAAACAAATCGACCCTACCTCAGCTAAATCTAGACACCAAAAAATAATTTCGTCACAAAAGCACCAAAAAAATGACCTAGCTTTAGTTGATAACAAATCAAATGGGGGTGTAGAAAAGCTTCTTTGACCAGATACTTAACCCCCTTTCCCATTGAGAAAACCAAACTATACCCCAAGACCCAGAAAACTTTACAACCACAAAGCTGTAAAATATTAACCCAACCCAACCCATAAAAAAAGGCCAACCTCGCCAGAAAAGACACTCAGACCACCCCTTGAGATAAAACCAAGTTACCCACTCTAAAAAAAAGAAACTGACCCCACGACCGAAGCCAAGTCAAATTTACAAACTCAACGAAAGCCCTAATACCCTGGATACAAGCTATATCTATCAACTGAGTCTCTAAACCCAAAACAATTATGCTCACATAATTACCAAGCAAGACAATCAATAGTAATGAAGGCTAGGCTAGCGAGGGTGCATATGGCTTACCACCTCCAAGAGCTAACCATAAACCTTAATTGGAAGTAGTTGTATCCTCACAAGACCATGCGAAACCAAAATTATTCTTCGCCATTATCAAAATTGGAATGGCTCTAAGAAAATCCTCGCTTATGGACCACACCAACTCCTCCCTTTTTACCAAAGACTCACCATCAGTGAACCCTGCAAATCTACAACACCGGGGTGATAACAGACTCGCCACTCCCTCACATCATCTTTCACAAATTCCTTTACCACCCATTCCCTCCATTACACAGCCCCTTCGCCAACTGGAGGCTTGCATGCTCATGCATGTGAGATGAAAGGCACAACATTCCTCCATAAAAGCGCAATTACTCTGATAAAGGTGGTGGGCATGAAACCCCACACCCCTCTTCTCATGATACGATACGGGGATACTATAATATGTTTATTCATATTATAGATATTTTAATATATAGTTTTATATAGTTTAATATTTCAATATATAATTTTTTATAGTTTAATACATGTTATGATATATAATTTAATGTAAAAATTAATATAGTTTAATATAACATATTTTTTTAATATATATTTAAGTTAATTAATATTTTATGAATCAGTAAAATATAGTTTTTATATTATAAAATATATAATTTTAAAAATTTGAATTACATAATTTGAAATATAATATATTTAGTGAAATCTATATATTTTAATAAAAAATTTGATATAGTTTAATATATAATTTACTATAGCCGAATATATAGTTTGATATAGTTTAAGATAATTTGAAATATAATATATTTAGTAAAATCTATATATTTTAATACAAAATTTGAAATAGTTTAATATATGATTTAGTATAATTTCATTGTAATATTGATAAAATAGCTTTCAAATTATCAAGTATCATGGGTATTTACTCATTTATTATACATATAAATTTAAAGGAGGTTTTTATTTTTTTCCCTAACCATGGTATGTTTGAGATAAAGATAAGAATTTATCTAACCACAAAGAGGATACAAACAAGGGGGTGGGAAGAGAGGAAAAAGACTAATATTCTCATCCACATTTAGAGGCATATGACATTTACATTAATATAGTCTTTGTCATTATTTTAGATTAGTATTCTTGACTCACCTATAAAATTTATAAGAAAATCTCAAGTTTTTTCCAACTTTACTTATTAGATGAGATTTTAAAAAAAAATTAGAATTTTTTTTAAAATTTTGTTTTTTCATTTGGTTAATAACATTGAATTAATAATATAACTATAAGTTTGGGGAGTATATTAATTATTAGAAATTTTTATTTTTGTGTTAGAAATTTGTCGATGAAATTTTTATGAGATTGTAGAATTTTATTGTTTAAAATTTGTTTTTAATGCAAAAATAGATTCAATGCCCTTAAAAATATTAGAGGCATTCCGAGTGTGCATGTTATCGAGCCTAGACATACTATTCCTATAAATCTCCATGGACAAAATCAAGAAAAAAATATCATCTAAAGATAACAATATATATGTACTAATCAAAATTAATGCTAGAAATTATACCCCAACATATTTTAGAAATTAAATCTTAATATATTATACTTTATTTTGTTCGACCAACCTACAACTCCACCTCCCTCCTTTACTTTCTACCTAAACTCCCTAACATCAATCACATAATGTCATGGTGGGAGTAAATCAATTCAAAACTTGCAAATCTCCCTCGAGAAGATTGGAAAAAGGAAAATTTATCAATAAGTTGAATTGGATTTGAGTGAGGAAATAAAAGGCTATCAATAACTTGCGTTTCTTGATCAATGCGGCTACACCAAATATTGATAGTTGTAAGGGTGTAGGGGGCATGTTAATGCACTCCTCACTAACATTGGCTAATAACATCTTAAAAAAGGGAGTGAACATATTGAGAAAGGAATGGTGAGACCTCTCCCATGGGTATCTTATTTTTTGTAAAACTTTTTCATGAGATCAAATGTTAATACTATCATTGTTGGGATGAATGGTTTATAGCTTAGTGGGTGGAGTATTGAGCTTTTAAAATGAATTATTGTAGTTTTGAGTTATGTTATAGTCACACTTGATTAAATAATATAGGTTATTGATATCGTTATCCAAAATGACATTTTATTCAAAACTAAAACGTGCATTCATAGGAAGGCGAACAAGATATAAACATAATGTTTGATTGTAATGAGAAGGGAGTTGAAGATGGAAACCACTTTTGGGGGAATTAAACTATCGTAATGGGGGTCTAAACTCAATCAAGCTTTTCGCAATCTTGGTGTAGCATCCCACTAGTGGGTAGACCATTCTTCCATTCCATAGATTGGTTAGCCTTAGCCTAGACTCAACCTAGTTACAAAAAAAAATTGAACAAGAAATTATATAAAAAAGGATGGCTCATATGTTAAATCCAACTGTATCCACTAACAAAATAAAAGACAAAGGAGTTCAATATAAATAAGAGATGAAAATGCATATGTGGAACTTTCAATATCCTCATCTTGAAATAGGAGCATTTTGAAGTTTTAGAAAACATTTTAGATAGAAACACTACTAAGAAAAATTATTCAATAATGTATACAGTGATAAGTGCTAAATATGCAATAAGACAAATATGCTCATCCACATATAGTATTTGTAATTTTATCTGTGTCGGCCAAACTTGTATTATGCAATAGGTACTAAGCTGACTACCTATTAATTCAATCAAACAAATAAAATAGTATGCAATTGGTATTAGATTGAATCTATTATTAATTCAGTCAAACATATAAAATATTTTTCATTTTAACAAAAAGTATTTAAAAAATTATTTTTTTATTTTTTCCAAAAAAAAATTATTGCCATTGATTAAATGTCAATTTGCCGGTGATATTAGGCAATTTCTCCTTTAATGAACCCTATTTAACAAGTTGAGTGGATAACAATTTATAGGATGCGGTATCCTTGAAATTTAAAAAACATAGTTTTTCCATGACTCAAAACAATGGTTCACAGGAAATGAATTTGGATTTAAATGCTAATGGTGTAAGTAGGTTATTGTTTTCAAATATTGAAACCCAATCACACGAGTGACCATACCCATGAGGCCATATTTAAAGTTGGGTCACTTTGCATCATTAAAAGTATTGTAGCCACAATAAGTCCTGGAACTTTTGACGTTGTAAAATTGATATGCAAATCTTCAATTTGCAACAAATTACAACCAAAACCTTCTCTTTTAAGCTCAGTCTAAAGAACTTATAAATTAATTCAAAAAATAAAGAATTTTTTGAAAGATTATGACAAAATATAGAAGAAAAATCTGAAAATGTAGGTAACAGTTGTCAAATTTTAATATTTTGGGTATCCAAGATGGTGTAGAATCCATTTCCATTATAAAAAAAATGATTCAAGCAATCCATCACTTTAATTTTTTGAAAAAAAAATTACTACAAGAAATTTGTCGTGTGAGCGAATTTGTGGTTTAGATAGACAACACTTTTTTCTTTACCATGTCACTCCGCCAATTGATTACACAATTACTCCACAAAAAATTAATGTAAACATCTCAAAACAATGGCAATGCATAAGTAATTGGTACCATAGTTTTGAGAATTTCATAATACAATTACTCCACCAAGAATTAACGTAAACATCTCAAAACAATGGCAATGCATAAGGAATTGGTACCATAGTTTTGAGAATTTCATAATACTTTGATGCGAAAAAATTCATAAAAACAAAAACATAATATTTTGGAGTTTATACTTTAATATTTTATAATTATTCCCTCTCTAAAAAATCTAATAAATTTATTTTGGTTATTTTGCCAAAAGACTAAGTCACAGAAGAATGACGTTATTACAAGCACTCCAACTTGTCACTGAAGAAGATACTAATGGATTCAAAAATTAGGATTTTGGGTTCCCAAAAGGTTCTTGATAGTGTTGAATCTATTTTTACCATAAAAAACAATTTAAATACTAGCATTTTGAATTTTTGTAACAAAATTCAAACAAAAAACCGTCATCGCTACAAAGCTTTTGTATGTAGATTTTATTAGAAAATTTCCATCTAGATTTGCTTTCATATTAAAATAGAAAAAACACAACAGCAAAAAGAAAATTTCAAAGAAAATCCTTATCATTAGATATGTGATAGCTATTTACATATAGTATAATTTTTCATTAGTTCATTATAAATAAATGAGAATGACATTTATATGAATTTATAATTCATACTTATATTTAAAAAATATACCTATTTGAAAAGATGCATTTTAAAAGCAATATATTCTATTTATAGTTTAAATGAATAATTTTACAAATTAATAATAAAAATAATATATTTAACAATAATATATATTTCTAACAATAATCTATTTTTATTTAAACTAAGCTGTAAAGACTAGCTACCATGTAATATTTATTTTAGATTAATATTCTTACAAACTTATATAATTTATATAAAAAAAAAAATTTTAAAATATTTTAACAAATTAATAATAAAAATAATATATTTAACAACAACATATATTTTTAACAATAATTTAGCTATATTTAAATTAAGTTATAGAGTATTTGTTTTAAATTAATATATTTATTTTAAATTAATATTCTTAACAAACTTGTAAAATTTATAAAGATTTTTAATTTTTAATTTTTAATTTTTTTAACCTTAATATTTAAAAAGATAAATCTTTGTTTTTTAAATTAATTTTTTTATTTGGTTAATTCATGGTTAATTATTAGAGATTATTTGTTTTTATTGAAAAATTTTGAAGAAATTTTTTATGAAATTGTAAAATTTTATTGTTTAAAATTAATTTATTTTAATAAAATTGTAGAATTTTGTTATTTAAAATTTATTTTTAAATGTTAAAAAGAAAAAAAGAGCATCTAACAATTAAACTATACTTAAATTCTGTGAGTGTGAGAGTGCGTAGATACGCAATATCGATTAAAAATAAATAGTAGAATGAGAATTACTTCAACCTGCCATCCGCTTGTGAAGAATATTATTTTGGTTTTACATCACTCATTTCCTAGTAATTAAACAACAATATCCATTATTTTGGTTTTACATCACTCATTTCTTCGTAATTAAACAACAATATCCACTTGTGAAGAATATTATTTTGGTTTTACATCACTAATTTTTTAGTAATTAAACAACAATATCGCCGTTATGGTTCAATTAGATTTGAGAAGCTACCATAATTACATTTTTTTTCCTTCTTGTTCATATTCAATAATCAAAAGCCGCAGTCAAAGGATGATGATTACCTTTGTTACTTCTGAGAAGTGAGATTAACAGGACGGTAACATTGGCGATCAAGAGTCAACTCGTACCTCTCTTCCACATAATTTCGCTAAGCGTGTACGTAAATAATAATAATCTCCACGCAATTGCAAAAACAAAACGTCCATTTCTCATCCGCATTTCCTTTTGTCTCACGCGGTGCAGTCACTCACTGGGTCATCTTTATAATCTCCGACTCCCTTATCTGTTTGGGATATGTTTTGGAAATACTATATATATATATTATTTTATGTGGTTCTTTATTAATTTTAAATATTTTATGTAATGTAATTATGAATTAAAAATATTGAATAATTAAGTGAATAAACAGACAAATTTAATCTTTCGGAAAAGAGGTTATCCAAACTTTTCCCTACAAATGCCTACGCCGGTGGCTGGCCGCCCACGGTAACGATGGAAACGATGGGCAGCCGGCGGAGTAGTTCCGGTTCCATCTGGAAGTCGCTGGGAATATCATTTTAACTATAAATTGCATTTCCTTGATTGCCATGACCAGCGGATTGAAATTGTCTCCGAATATTCAGTATATTTTCTTTATCTGGGGATCGCTTGATATCTGAAAGTCTGGGATTGTTGTTAACGCGTAACTTCTGCCGATCATTTGCAGCAGACCAACAAGATGGCGCTTTGTCCAAATATTCACGAAATTCGCAGGGTGTACGAGATGGTGGATGAAAATGGGGACGGGAAAGTGACTGTAACTGAAATGAATCACTACCTCAAAAGACTGGGACTCGATATTTCAGAAGAAGACTTGAAATATGTGATTGCACCAATAATATTTTCATGTCATGAGGACCAAGATGCAGGTACCTTGACATTCGATGAATTTGTTGCCCTCTATCACTCCATTCTAGTGGATAATAGATCAGAAGAGCAGTTAAAAGACGGTGATGGGTGCGAGGATTTAATGAGGGAGGCTTTCAAGGTATATGATATCAATAATGATGGGTTCATCTCCTCCACAGAGCTTCAACAGGTGCTCTGTAATTTGGGGTTGATGCAGGGTGAAGAGTTGGGCAATTGCCAGAAGATGATAGGCACATTTGATTCTGACTCCAACGGGCTCTTAGACTTCACAGAGTTTAAAATCATGATGACCTCTAATATACCTGCTCATCTTCACTAGTGTCTTTACCTCGGCCACAACTAATTGATGTGGAGGTTAATTAACAGGGTTGGCTTAAGTCTGTGGGCATGCTTTCAAAAATATGCAAGATTACAACTGTCCAGTTCCCTCCTGTTTTCCTGGTTGCAAGCTGGGGAGTCTCTTTTGAATGAATGAATGTACATAATACCTCTTCTTTTTCACCTGTGGGTATGGATCCTTAACCACAGGTGCTATGTATATTGCCGTACAATGTTATATATATGCATTCCAATATATATATTAGGGGTTTAGAACCTCGTGGAATTTCAAGAGTTTAAATTGAGTCTGATGGAGATTTTGAATGTATATAAGTATGGTATTTATGTTTTGTGTTTCTTTACTTATTTTTTGCATTGGGGATTGCAATTATTTTTTTGGATTTGGGCATCGTTTGATTTCTGTTTTGAAATTTCATACTTTAATTGGGAGATGAATAGAAGAATGATGGTGTATGTATCATGGTGAATTATACCTGGTTTCTTCTCTTGCAACGGTTGATCAGGTTGCAAGATCAGCTGTAGTGGTGTTTGGATATATTTATGTTTCATAAATTTGTTTCCATGTCTTCTTGAAGTTGGATTTTGGGTTGATATTTTCGCGGAATAATTGAGCGATTGGTTTCCAATATGTTTCAAAGTTGGATTGTGAGTTGATATTTTCCGGGAATAATTCAGCATTTGTGGCATTTATACCATGAAAATCGGAATCCATGTAAACTTTGATTTTTTAGTAAGTTAAAAAAAAATGGTTTCTAGAAGCGACCGTGATGCATGTCAAACCGCGCTCCGCCCAATTCGTCGAAGCGAATTCATTTTCTCCGCGATTTTTTAGCCGGGTGCACTCTGACACTCGTAATTGACCGCAAAACAATCTGCCCTTCCACCTTGGACTTTGTATAAAACACTCGTTGGAGGCTCAAAAGACAAAATCAAAATTTGTGTGGATGAGAATTGAACACAGTTCTCTCTTCACTGATAAAATCCTGCTCAACATATTCAAACCACGAAACGTGGGGAAATGACAACATGTTAATTGGGTGAATGCCCAGCTTTTGAGAAACGAAACCTATGTTTGGTAAGAAAACGCAGATTCCAAATTGGACCTCCCTCGCTTCGGCTTTAGGTAGGTACCCTAGTTTGAAGTACGAGCTACACAATAGTTTGAAGTAATGCCTTGCAACTCCGGTTGTTTGGTGAGATTAGGTGAACGAGTTGGTCCATATTTTTCTCTGGTTTTTAAAATTTTTCAATTGATTCTCATCACATAAGTTTGAAGTTTATTCAGTTTTTCATCATCTTTGCTCATTAATGACGTGATTGGGTAAATATTTATATTTCTAACAAAAAAACTAATAATAATTGTCTGGTATTATTAATAATACCAGACAATTATTATTAGTTTTTTTGTTAGAAATATAAATATTTACCCATCATTGTAATTAAAAAAAAAAATACGTCATCTAAAATAAAATTTAATGGTGGTTTATAAGTATAGGTTTTCAGTTTTGCAATACTTTCAAATTTTTGGCTATTAGCTTGTATCTTTATCTCTAGTAAAAATTATGGCTATTAATAATTTGTATTATTACCTTCAATCAAAATGAGTTCTTAGCTCATTATAGGTAATTTTGTTTTTTATCACAATTTTTTCTTTCTTTCTTCAAATATAGCAAAATTTACTATATTTTATTGGTCCAGTGAGAACTACCACCACCACTACTTGTATTTGGCAAATATGAGATAATTTATCACCATTATTCAAGGAAAACCATGTCCAAAAAATAACTTGTTAGCAACACATAATAGAACATACTTTCACTCATTTGAAATGATTTTGGGTTATTAAATTGTTTTATTACATTCCATCTAAAAAAAATAAGTTCATAGTCAATTAGAAGCACATTTAGGTCTGAATCCAAATTTAAAAAGTGGTTTCAACTTAAATAATGTTCATAATATTGTAAGTAATGATTAAAAGATTCGGGGATACGATGGCGTCTAGGGTTTCTTCCCTTTCCTCACAGATAGACGCGCTCTCCTCTGTCGCATCCGCGCCGGCTAAGCCTGCGGCTCAGATTCTTCTCCCCCCTGTGGAAATCGATCCAGCATTCGTTCTTCACGCCTCGCAACGTCCCCTCTCTGTTGCCTTGACTCCCACGATTCTGATCAAAAGTCGGAAATCTCACTGGCATATTGATGGCCCTGGCCGAGTGTTTGAAACCATGTGTCACAGCAGCCTCGACTTCTCTCACGTGCGAGAGACCCTGGCCATGCTTGCAGCGGCGGCCCCTCTCAAAGCACAGTATACAGGCAGCGGCGTTTATAAGAAGCATAAGATCCTCTGCCCCTTCTACAGCTCTGTCCCTCTGTCCCCTGCAACGGATCTAGGCTGGAGCGGCAGTCTCATTTCAAGTAAGAAAGTGCCTCCTCGACCATTACCAGACTGTCAAGCTCTCGAAGGAGCCAGATCGGTTCCGGAGGAGCTCAGAAATTTCTCTGCATCCTTTCAGATTCAAATCTCACAACATTCAGGCAAAACCATTCTGCAATCGGTTTGCTCCTTAGACTTGGTGCAGAATCTCAAGGCAAATCTGGAACGCCGGATCGGAATACCCTCTGCCCTCCAGAGACTTCTCTTTAGAGGTAAACAACTCAAAGATCTTCTGCCCCTCTTTGCTTACAAAATAAACAGAAATGATTCTTTGGTTTTTACCCTTCGTTTGCGAGGAGGCGCTGTTGGGCAGTCATCTTCTGCTCCTCCCTTCTCTTACAAAGATGCAGTACGCTCTGAGGTTTCCAAACCCCCTGAGGCCCCTAAACCCAGGCCTTTCTTAGTTGACAAGCTAGAGGAGGTTCCTTCTGTTGAGATCTCCCATCCTGGCCTAGCAAATGATCTTCAAAATTTTGCCGAAAAGGCCATTATATGCAGGTTCAATGGGCTCTGGCTGAAATCTAAGGAACTCTATGACTGGATCCATGCTAACTGGACTCACCAATGCAAGGTCAGCTTTTGCTCAAATGGATATTTCATAGTCTTGTTTGACAATATCAAGCATTGTCATTAGGCCTTGGATGAATGCCCCTGGTTTATGGGAACTGCTGGGCTTTTCTTAACTCCATGGTTCCCAGATTTTGATCCAGCAACTGCAGTTATCACCAGGACGCCTGTATGGATCCGGCTACCAAACTTACCAGCCCACCTATGGCATATTGCAGTTTACAAAGGCATAGGCAATACTTTGGGCCGCTTCTTAATGGGGGATTACTGGCGGGAAAATCAAGGGCTTTACACATATGCCAGAATATGTGTGGAACTTGATCTGAGCAAGGGACTGCCAGATCAAATCAATCTCAATATCAACGACTTTGTCTGGACTCAAAACCTGGATTACGAGAATACTGCTTTTCGTTGCCGCAAGTGTCACCAAACAGGGCATCTGCAAAATTCTTGCCCATCTCTCCCTGCAAAAACGAAAAAAGATAACATCAATAAGACCAAACCCAAGCGATGGACTCCTTGCTTTCCGCCGCCAGCCGTAAGCTCGAACTCCTCAAGCTCGGAAGACGAAGAGAGCGATGCAGAACCTGATCTTCTGCCTCAGACGATGGGCCTGTCTTCTGATGCTCCTGAGCGTGCTCCTGTCACAGATATCACCTAGAAACGGGCCCACGAGACCTCCTCCTCAGAATCAGATAAGGAGACTCCCCAGTTGGAGGACTACAGTCTTCAAGTTGTTTTAGCTCATCCTCCACAGGATGGTTGGGTCAAAGTCAATAAAAAGAAAGGGAAAAACTTCGTGTGGAGACTTCTGCCCATGCTAAGTAGAAGTTGGTCCTTCTTGCATTCTAGTCATTTGTTGTAACTCCTTGCTTGGATCTGTCCATCTTCGGGACCGAGGTTGATAGTTTTTTATCATTTCCGGTCGACCGGGGTCTTGTTTCTCTTGCTTGTACTATATTTTTTACTTAATAGAATTAGTTCAATTCAGAAAAAAAAAAAAATAAAAAAAAAATAAAAAAAAATGTTCATAATAGAGTTGTTTCCATTATTAGGTAGAGCTAAAACATGTAAGTATACAATTTTTGAATAATATTTTTTTTATCTTAATCTCATAAATAGAATAAATAATATTTCAATTACAATTTAACCTCCTACCCCATGCTCAAATTTCTATATTTGATGGAAATCAAGGTTTCCTTCTTTTTCATACTTAATGTCATCTAAAGGGATTTTTTTTCTTTTTTTGTGTGTGGGGTAAAATTTTGTATTGCTTGTTGTCAAAAATATTTACATGCATTGCTCATAACTTCAATATTTTAAAGTATTAAAATAACAAATGAATTTTTTAGCTCCTAAAACAAAACATGAGATTTAACTATTTGACCATAGTGGTCCTTCTTCTCCTCAAAACTAAGATATGAAAACATAAAAAAGAAACTAAAAGTAGAGAGGAAGATAAGCATACATGGATATTTCTTTGAATTAGTAGCTTTAACGAGGATGGGCTCCTTATTGTTGCTAGGAGAGAAGCTAGGCTCAGTAGTAGCCATTCAATTCTCACAAGATTGTGGTCCATTGCCATAATAAATCGTTGCATTTGATTCAGAGACAAGATGATGTCTTCTTTGATCTCATTTTGATCTACAAGTACTCTTCCCAAGAGAAACATGAGGTTCTAATAGATGTCAACTATGTATATGTATTGATTATACACGCTCCTTGTATAACCAATGTTAGGAACTCAATCTTCCACCAGATCCAACATCTTGATGGCTATAATATTGCGTCACTAGTTGAAGATTTTTCTTTCCACCTAAGTGATCCCTTATTGAATTGGTTGAAGGGTCCAATACCGATAGTGAGTGGATGAGCACTCAATCAGGTTTGAGCTCCAGAGCGACCTCTCTCTTGGTAATATGTTGCTCCACGCTTGACTCTAGATATTTTTTCAGGCATGGAAACCAAACAGAAGGAGAAGAGGGATATGGCAAGCTTGAGTGGCCCAACAAGTGTTGAGGCACTGAGTTGAAGCCCACAACCTTACCAAGGCCACCTAAGGTATGAAATGTATCAAGACATATATCATATAAAGTAGAAAAACATGGACTAAATCAAGAGTTAGGATTAAAAATGTATCACCAAAGAGTCATAGCGTACCTAGGCTCTATAGGTTTGCGTCACTCTAGAGGGGGCTCGCCTGGGGGATGATACCTTGTTGGAGGCTTGCACTGCTATGAAAAATGGAGTGTCGTATGCCCAGAATGAAAGTTAAACAACCAGAGAAATAAATTGTTGAGAGGGAGGATGCTAACCATGACCTTGGAAGAGGAAATAACTCAACTTGGAAGCTTTTCCCTTATGTTCTTGGGGTCGATAATCTGACAATCCCAACTAAAAAATCCATGGTACCAAGTAGAAGATGAGGCGCCTATTGTGTGCTTTAGAGTCTCGCAAGGAAAGAAAATCCCAACAATTGAGGATTGACGTCTAATAACTGAAGAAATTCAATTCACTGTGTTTCATATGAGTCCTTTTCGTGAGTATCCTTATGCAATGTGCGAAGTCTTGGTAGGGTGGCCACTGATTGTTGATCATTGAATGCCATACAAGTGATATGATTTTTCTTGCCATCCAAATCCATGAGAGATGTATTGTTAATGATGTAAACCACTACAAATCCTCTGTACTCCTCCTTCACACAAATAACTATGCTAGGTAATGAATGTGGTGAAGACCCACTGGGTGAAGAGTCGTCGCAACCATCTGTGTATCATGCATGTCCTAATTGAACTCCCGAAGGGGCATGTTTCCACATCCTGCTAACTAGTAGGATGGTGGGGTGGCAAAAACATGCTTCCTTTTTTTTTCTAACTTGATCACTCCATCTAGGGATGGCATACAAATGGACTCAAAAATAAAAAAATTATCATTTTTGGGGAGGAGAGTGTTTTTTCCCAGATATGATAAAGCATGTATCTATGGTTGTGCACATGTTATGTCATCGAAGAATGAAGAAAATTACCCACAACATGCATTGATAGTAGATCCACCAAATAGTCCATAGTAAGACAATGACAAGAGGGATTACCTTTAGGCCTCAATAAGGTTACAGTAAGAGTGACCATAGCTAGCATTTAAAAGAGTATCAAAGGAAGATATGTGGAAGGATCAAAAAACATATCTCATGAGAACAAAAATAATCTCCCACTGCATGCATTGACGGTAGATCCACCCAATATTCCATAGGAAGACAATGACAAGAAAGATTAACTTTAGGCCTCAAAAAGGTTATAGTAGGGGTGATCATAACTATCATTAAAAGAGAATCAAGGGAGGCTATGTGGAAGTATCAACAACCATTGGTATACGATTCATTGATGTCTATCATGATTTTTTTGTCAAGGTTTGTGAACTCTTGAAATGCGAACAACTATTCAATATAGTCCATCTGAAACCCTCATGATATCAAGGAATTTACCTAGAAGTTATAAAATATTATTAAGAGCATTCATTAGCTTTGGCTAAGGAGAAAGTAATTGTAGGGTAAGTATGCCTAAAATACTAATTATGATTCATAGCATTTAGGTGTGGTGTAGGATATATGACCCCAAAAAAGGTTCGTGCCAAATATTTTATATAAATTTGACATTAAAAACATTCTTCATTATAATTTTACTATAATACAAGTTCTATTAATTTAGTTTTGAGTACATTTTGAGTAGTATCGAGTATCTGACATGCTGGAGGAGGAGCAATATGTGAAAATTCCTAAAATCGGGAATCTTATTGTAGAAAATGGTATTAATTCTCCTAACTGATAAATTAATTATTCATTATTGCTATGGAAACATCAAATTAAACACACTACAACATTCACTAAATAAACTGTGGAAAATTATAAGTGCGAAAAAAAAATTGAACAAGAAGAAATCGTAAACACTTGTGACATATTTGTTTTTGGACTAATGTCTCCAGAAAAAATCAATGTGGGAAAATCGATGCAACAACTGAGGGTTTCTATATTATGTAGTAATTTTCTGAATACAAACAGGATGCCTTGTTGGCTATCCTTATAGAGAATATGACTGAAAAGAAAGCTGGTGAGATTACCTCAAACACTAACACTGGAAACTTGACTTGCCAAAACCACAGATGGAAAGCCCTCCACAACCTTTGCATAGTATCTGCGTCATTTTGCGTGGGGAATGCATGTATTATGTGTTATGGCTCTTTATGGCCCTCTGGCCCCTTCCGGTCTCACACCCTAACTCTCTGGCACTGGATCTGACTGATCCTCAGCTGAATAACGGACCTTCTCAAGGCTGCAGCGCTGCCTCTCCATGGCTCTGTGTTGAATCCGTGTAGCTACTACACTTCCTTTGTTGGTAATGCTTTATGTCTTCTCTACTGCGTATTCATCGACTCAAGAAAATCTCCAACCAGGCATTACTACCCCTCTCTACGTAGAATCTATAGATCGATCTTTCCTATGAGCACCGCTCACTTCATAAATTCGATCTCTTGATAAAAATTCAACACACGAGATTAAATCTTTGATCAATGATTAAGATTAAATTTTGACTTGATATGCCTTTTCTAGAACATTCACACCCATATTCTATTAATTCACTTTAATTATTTTATTTTCCTAAGTTTAGACTTAGGGTCCTTTTAAAATAATTAATGTTTTCAATAAAATACATTCTGGGTGGAATTTCCCAAAACGATTTCTGGGTTATCTGGAATACATGTGTCTAATCCTCCCTGTAAATTTTTATACTTAGAGAAAATATGATGCTACCATAAATCAACACTCCCTCTTAGCGAGGAATGTGCTCTGGCAATACACCTTACTGAGTACTACACCGATTTTGCAACATCTCCCTTTGCATTGCTAATGTTTGACACTGCTGCCCACCAACTCTGTGCAAATGATGCATTTGTATTACTACTGATACTACCACTATCAACACTGCATACATACTGTAACTCCTTCTAAAAATTTTCATCCATGCTACTAATGACACTGCCACTACCAACTGCTACTGCACTGCAATATGGTTTCTTACTACAACTAAAAAACATCCAATACTAAACAAGTGTTCAACATGATACATCTCGGCACTGAATATCTTACTGTTGCTAGCTGCTCCATTGTCCCTCTGAAGCTATTGCGCTGCTGCTGACTCTGCGTTATGCCTCATTGCATTGCTCAGGTTCTAGCGCTGCTAACTATTGCTCTATCACTTTTTCACTTCTCTGCACCAAGTGGAATTCGTCTATCCTACTACATATGATTTGGGCTCCCATAGAAAGGTATTGATCTAAGAGGTGGACTCCTTAAGGATCCTGCCCAATCTGTGGATCTTTGGGTCTACAGCTCCAAGTCAACCCACTTCCCTCCTTGAGGTATATGATCTATCATGGAAAATTATTCCTCATCGATCCTGGCAGGTGTTACTTGTGGATCATGCTTCTCGTCCTTGCCCTTCTTCTTGAGAGGACATTATGTGGCATAATGATATGAAATGATTGTATTAGTTTTGTTGTGCTAAGTGTCTTTTCAGTTTATAAACATATGCATAAGTGGTTCATTAGTTTGCATAAGCATTGAGTAGTTTTTCCATGAATTTTAGATGATTTTTAGTGAATTAGAAGCATAAAAAAAGCTTATATAACACTGAACATCAGTGTAAAAAATAAATAAGTCACCACATGAAATTTACATAGCAGGCATGATGAAGTAGTTCGCCCCTTCTAGGTCACATCTGCTAGTCCAGCTCCCAATGGCATGCCCATCTTTCATTATGCTCAAAATTTTTATATTACATGTAGTTACAGTGATCTAATGATTTTTTTCCCTGCACCAATGGCTCCATAATGATCCAATTAGTCAAAAATGACTATTCATTCACTCAGAATGGGTGAAAATTGAGTCTTGTACTCTTTTTCCCAGTTTCAACTAGAAAAGCTCCACTAAAAGTGGATAACTCCACTTAACTGGAGTTAAAATAGCATATCCGCCAGAATTGGCACGCTTGCTAACCTACCCACTGAATTTAACTTCAATATTAAATGTTGTGGTTGGGGTGGCCACATGACAACCCCAAACCCGCGGGTTTGTAACCGTAACTGTCGGCGGAACCTGGGGTAGTAAATGTGGTGTTAATGTTTGACTGCGGTTTGAATGTCATGGGTTAGCATTGACTGCGGAGTTTGGTTGGAATTTAACATATGCCATGTTACATAAATTTTGGAATTGTTGGCGTGTTGGGATTGTCAGTAGATCCCAATTCCCATTTGACATTACATTAAACCATAACATAAAGTCGTCGTCCATAAGGTTAAGAACTAAACGTTTAGTGCGGAAGGTAATTCCTATGCGTGCCCAGCGAGAGGTCTTGGGGTCGAGCCCTGCAGACCCTCACCAAAATTTTACACGCTATTTCAAGGGCACGTGGCAGCCTTAGGGCTAGCCACATGGCACCCTTTAATGGGCTCCTCCAAACCTCGTACAAAAAAAAAAAAAACCGACACTTGTCATCAATTGATTGGATCGGTGGAAAATAATGTTCTTCAGAATATTCCCTTTTTGCTGATTGCGCATCCCAGTCAAACTTGGTCAAATTGTTGTAAATTTACCTATTTGGCATTTCGATCAAAACGCGATATCTCCCTCATACAACATTGGTTTTCCGAACCGTTCACGGTGCCAGAATCGGGAAGACGAGATCTATGCAATCATACAAGTTTCAACCAAATTCTATAATTTTGAATTTTGAGCAAAATTTATGAACTCCTGATCATTCCTCCCCATTGGGAAGCTTTTGGACCCCAAAGACTTGATTACCTATTTAGTAGATGAGGGTACTGCTCCCTCACCTTTCCAAACTCCATATATTTTTCCTTGCTTGGTTTAGTGCCTTTGAGCCCAACTCGAAGGTAGTCAACACTTCCCCTCTTGGATGCTCTTGTCCTCATGTCAAGAATAGTATCTTCTTTGAGCTCATCCAAAAAATTTGGCGAGAAATATTCAGTGGAGGGTAGTTGAACATCACTTCCTTGATTATTGATCAAAGGTGGCTCATACAAGCATAAGTTTTCAACATTAACAATTGAATAAATTTGCATGTAAGAAGGACAATCAAGCTGGAATGCATTATTACCAACTTATTTTATGACCTTGAAAGGACCATAGCGAATGGATTTGAGCTTTTTACCTTCCCCTTGCATCCTTTCTTTGCTAATGTGCAACCATACCTCATCCCCCTCTTGAAACTTGTGATCAACCTGGTGTGTGTCATGCCTCTCCTTGTATTTGCTTTGAATTTTCTCAAGTTGTTCTTGAACTTGTTGATGTATAATCTGAATTTTCTCAATGAAATTTCGAGCCTTATCAATGTCACTATGGCCATCAATTGCAACATCCTTCCCAAAGATTAATTCTAATGGAGATTTTGGAAAATACCCAAAGCATACTTCAAAAGGTGAGGTTTGTGTTGAAGAGTGCTTTGCTCGGTTGTAAGCGTGATGAATGTAATGCAGTTGTTCATCCCAAAACTTAAGATGTTTACAGCAACAACCTCTCAATATATGCACAATGGTTCTATTCACCACCTCAGTTTTTCCATCTGTTTGTGAATGAAAGCAATACACTTTTTCAACTTTGTGTCCATCATTCTCCATAGATTTAACTAAAAAATCCCAATGAACCTAGAATCCCTATCACTAACAATAGAAGTTGGCAATCCAAAATGAACCCAAACATGTTGAAAATAAAGTTCAGTAGTTTGTTCAGCAATAATGGTTTTATTACATGGCATAAGTATACACATTTTACTAAATCTATCCACAACCACATAAAGATAATCATGTTGCTTTCTTGACATAGGTAGACCTCAAACAAAGTCCATGGAGACACTATTCCATGGCCTTGATGGTACCAGTAGTGGCGTGTACAACCCAAGCTTCCTATTACTAGGCCTACTTATTTCACACATAGAACAACCTCTTATAAAATGTGACACACTATCTATCATGCGAGGCCAATAGCAATACCTTTGTAGATGCACCACTATTTTGCTTACCCCAAAGTTTCCAAAAATAAGAGATGAATGAGCTTCTCTCATGACACTTAGCCTCTCTCCTTGTGGAATAAATAGCTTGCCCAAATGAAACAACAAATTGTTATGCATGTGATATAATTGTTTTATTCAACTTGATTCCCTTCACTCAAACTAGCATACACATCTTGAAAATCAATGTCATGTGCATATTGTTCTATGTAACTCTCATGTACAACATAATCATTTTTGAGTAAAGTAGATGCCCTAATGATTGGTCTTGAAAGAATATCTACAAATTTATTGAAAATACCTTTCTTGTACACTACAAACAAGTGAAACTATTGAAGAAATCCCATCCACCTGAAATGTCTTGATTGCTGCAATTTTGTTTGTGACTGCAAGTACTGTAATGGTTGGTGATCGGTGTGTACAATAGTCTCTTTACCCATAAATTAGTGTTTCCACTTCTTGACAATCTGTACCAATGCATATAGTTATTTTTCATATGTAGGATAATTAGTCACAACACCATTAAAAGTTTTAGAATGAAAAGCGATAGGCTTACCATGCTGCAAAAGTATTGCGCCCATGGCATAATCACTAGCATCGGTTTGTATCTCGAATGGCTGTCTCAAGTTTGCAAATGCAAGGACTGGAGCTGAATTTATCTTGTACTTTAAAGCTTCGAAAGCTTGTTTTTGTTTTCCTCCCCATTGGAAGCCTTTCTTCACACTGTGTCATTGCATGCATAGGAGCTGCGATGGAAGAAAAGTTAGCAACAAACTTTCTCCAATATTGAGTTGCACCTAAGAAATTTCTTACCTCGGTTACTGCTTTGGGTGTGGGCCAATTCACAATGGATTCCAATTTATAAGGATCAATTCTCAGTTCTCCTCCTCCTACAATATTTCCCAAACAGACCAAAGAAGTCTTTCCAAACTCACATTTTTACATCTTAGGAAACCATTTCTCTTTCTTCAAAATATCAAGCACTCTATTCACATGCAAGACACGATC
Organism: Pinus albicaulis; assembly: GCA_034641835.2. NCBI lineage: Eukaryota > Viridiplantae > Streptophyta > Pinopsida > Pinales > Pinaceae > Pinus > Pinus albicaulis. The sequence goes on from CM076569.1 coordinate 976,616,878, forward strand.
TTCTCTTGTTTTAATAAAAATTAAAATGTCATCTAAGTACACAATAACAAAGTCATCAAGGAATGGACGTAAAACACTATCCATAACTCACATGAAATTTTCCAGTGCATTACACAAACCAAAAGGCATAACTAGCCACTCAAAGAGTCCTTGTTTGGTTTTGAATACAGTTTTCCATCTATCACTTTCTGCAATTCTTACTTGATGATATCCACTTCGTAAATCTAACTTAGTGAAAAAAAATTCTTCTTTCAGCAGATCAATCAAATCATCTATTATTGGGAGTGGGTAATGATTTTTTACCGTAACCTTGTTCAAAGCTCGAAAATCTACACACATGCGACAAGTCCCATCTTTCTTTGGTATCAAGACTATGGTTGAACCACATGGCGAGGTGCTTGGCCTTATGATTCCTTTATCCAACATCTCTTTGATTTTCCTCTTTATTTCATCATTCTCCATTATCGACATGCGATACATACCAATGTTTGGAAGAGGACAATCTTGCTGCAACTGAATCTCATGTTTAATTTCCCTTTTTGGAGGCAATCGTGTTGGCTCCTGAAACATCTCATGATGTCCATTAAGCACATCATATAAATATGATTTCAACTTAGGATCACATCCTTCAAAATATTCATGATTAACATCAGCTTTAGGCTTAATCATAAGAAGAAAAAAATTCTTACTTGAATTTGCCAGCCTCTTTACCTGTCCAGCATTTACCATAGCAATGTTTGTCTTCTTGCGATGTGCTCTAACAATGAACTCCTTGCCATATTTTAATAAATTATAGTTGTTCTCATGGCGACAGAAGATCGATTTCCTATCATACAAGTAAGGACTCCCTAATACAATACCAGTTATATCAAGCAGAACCACATCTAATTCAACTGTGTCAACAAAATTTGCAGTGATTGCAAACCATAATATACATTTCTATGAAACCTATAAATTTGCATCCTTACAAATCCAACCCAATGGATATGGTTTTGGATGTGGTATGGTCTCAAATTTAAGTTTCTTGACCAAATATTCATAGAATAAGTTTTCTTGTGATCCATTGTCAAACAATGTGTCAATCTTGGTATGTTTGGATATGACCCTTACATGAGACAAGTCTATTCTTTCTTCTTCATTTGGAGTGTTTATGTGACAGTTTGATGTAATGGTACTGGGTTTAGTTTCAATTTATTTTCCCTTCATGTTCTTCAATACCATGGCTGTAAATTTAGATTCATCGCTTGAATCAGATCCTAAATCATGTTGAGCTATAGCAACAGTTTTTTTTTTCCCCTTTGTTATTGGGTTTCTTTGGCCTTAATTCAGGATGTAATTTCCAACAATGAGTTTCATCATGGCCTTATTTTGAACAATGTTTACAAACCACTTTTTCTCCCTCTTTCTTAACAGATGCATTCTTCTTCTTTTTTTTACCTTTTGAGGTCTTTCCCTTGGCTTTACCCTTAAAATGTTTCTTCCTACCCTCTTCAGAAATGTTCTTCCCTCTAGCTTCTAGATGTGTGACTTGAACACATACTTCATCTAGAATGGCGGGTTTAAACATTAGAATAGTATGTTTTAGGTAGCTATGTAAGCCTCCTATGTACTTTAGCAAAGTATCTTGGCTCTGCAAATCCACCCCTAATAAGAGAGCTCTTCTCCTAAATTCTTGGGTGTATTCTTGCACACTTTGTCCCTTTAATTGCCTAAAGTTCTGCCATTTCATGATTTCTTTCTTGCATATGAGCTAATGGATAAAACTATTGTTTAATAGAAATAATGAAATCTGACCATGATAGAATAATCTTACCATGATTCTTGATTTCCTCCTTTGTCTTAGCTTCCCACCAAACACTAGTAAAAAATGATGAAATTAATGACCAGGTGACTAAAAAAGTTAGTCACCGCTATTATTTCAAGTGAATTACTATTAAATTTGAGCAATTTTAAGTAACCGAACTAAAAATGACTAACTTAAATGACTAATTTAGTCTAGGAATAAAATATACGACTAGATAATAAGTGACTAAACTAAAAACGACTAACTTAAATGACTAATTTTGTCTAAGGATAAAATATATGACTAGATAATAAGTGACTAAACTAAAAGTGACTAACTTAAATGACTAATTTAGCCTAGGATTAAAATATAGGACTAAATTAATAATGATTAATGTAAATCACTATTATAGTCCAAGAATAAAAATATGACTAGTACAACAAGTATATGAATTAGTCATTTATGTCAATAATTTTTAATTGTGTCATGCCATAAATGGAAAATTGCAATTTTGATATCGAAGTGTTACATTTCACTTATACAAGATTCTCTGAATCCATCTGCAGTACTATTAAAATTCTCTTAGTTGTGTCCAATACTCTTTCCATTAGGTTTTTGATAAGTACTGGATGACAGTTCTCCAACAAACATTAATGCTAGATACCCTACCTCTCATTTACCTCTGAGCGATCAATATTATACCCATGATTCCCCTTGCCACCATAAGTTCCTGATCCGCCCCAACGACTGTCGATTGGCCGCCCGCACCCTGTCCTGCCCAGCTCGCCCAATCACTACACAATGCTCCCATAACACCGAACGCGCTCACCAACATGACTTCGACTGACGCCTTTGACTCGTCTACCCGCTATGGGGCACACACCCGTTTGAAGTTGCTGCTCATCATGTCTGCCAAATCGCACGACTCTGCCCACCGCTACATGATGTGCCCAAGGTGGGAATTCACCAATATGGCATGCCCAATATTGCACATCGTTGTCGCACATTATACCCGAGTTGGGCGCCCATCGCGCCCCCACCACTCGGTCGTCGCAACACTAACTTGAGGGTGTGACACTCCCTCATCCTTGCTCCACTTGTATTTACTCATGCGAGATGCCTTCCACATGACGTTGCTCAAACCTCACTCCCATTGCAGAGTGCATGAATCTTTTTTATACTTATAATAATAATAATAATCTAATTTTAAGGTCAGGTCGACCAAGCCAAACACCAAATTAGTGTATGAGACCCCCTTGTTTGTGGGACAAGGGATCCACCTCTACATAGCGATTTGACTGCTAAGTTTATGAAGACATACATACTCTACCCCCTCTAGTTTTGAACCTATGACCTCTTAGGAGGAAACACATAACCTTAACCATTAAACCTACTCAAACCTCACACACATATATAATTTATTTATAATATGTTTAACATACATATATTGTGTGACACCAATTTAACATATATATATTATTTGATATGAACCCTTATTAATTTATTAAAATAATAAATATCAATATTTATATTTTATTTGTTTTAATTATATTATATAAAATTAAATTTTAAATATAGTGTGATTTTATATTTAATTAATAATTAAAATAATAAATACTAATATTAATATTAATATTTTAATTATTTAAAAAAAGTTGTTTGAACCTTTGTAAAAATGGAAGTAGGCATTTGAAAAATGGAAGTAAATTTTAATTATTTAAAAAAAATTGTTTGAACCTTTGTAAAAATGGCATGTCGCATTCGAAAACTGGAAGTAGGCATGCCACATTTTTTAATTATTTAAAAAAAATTGTTTGAAGCTTTGTAAAAATGGCATGCCGCATTCGAAAAGTGGAAATAGGCATGAGTAAGTCCTGCGTTGATTTTATAAAAAATACCGACTTTGAAAACTCGTTGTTCGACTGGAAGACAGGGTTTTGAAAGTAAGTTGAACATTGGCATGCCACATTCGAAAAGTGAAAATAGGCATGCAACATTCAAAAAGTGGGTCATCCATTTAAAGCTATCCATTTATTTAAAAACTTAGAATGATATAATAAAATTTTAAAATAAATCTCTTTTTAACAAGATTTGTTCACTTATCGATTAAGTCAATGTCTAACTCTTTGCCAAATAGTATATGATAAAAAGAAATAATCCAACCATTTTTAATGGAGATATTAATTGAGAATTGATATTACAATATACCAACCATTTTTGATGAAAATATTAAGTGAAAATTAATGTGACTTGATTTTGATACTCTCACTTTCTTCCCTCCCACTTTATTCAATCACACACATGCATTTGACCAGATAGTAATCCACCTCTTTAATCAAGGAGTGTCCACAAAAAAAGTGGAATTAAGTTGAACTAATGACTTTATTTCATTAAAAAAATTGACCATAATCGCTCCATCTTTTTAATCGATAAATACATATTAGTTATAAATACATATTTTTTTTCTTTTAAGTCATTGAGATAACAAATTAAAATCTAAGAAAAATGTTATAAAATCATTTTCACTATTTTCTCAATGAAAAATAAACCTCTTTGACTTTCACACTTAATGATATGCAATGCAAACCTCTTGCGATCATTGCAAGGAATGTCCATGAAAGAATCATAGAATTATAATACTCTTCCCCAAATTATTGAAATTGATTTAATTCTACCTTTGCTCTAACAATAAAATACTTCACTATTTACATGAATATTGCAAGGGATATTGATATTAATACATATATTTTTTATAGACAATTGAGAAAGAGACTTTATAGGAAAGTTAAAGAAGTTATAATTCATATTATTATCTATGGTTTATTATTTTATTAATATAATTTTAATAATAATATTTATGAAAAATATTATATTATCAACGCTTTATGATTATTGGTTTAATAAATATATTTAATTTTTATATTTAAGAAAACAAATATTAATAATGGAAAGTAAAAAAATTATTTACTTATGTTTGGCATATATCATCATTTTTATAGTATTACATAAAATAAAGATTGTATTTTTTACTTGAGGTGAATTAAGACAAATAATAAAAAGAAAAAGAAAAATTCCGTTATAATTATTATGTAGAAGTTTGCTTTTTTGATAACTGATTTCTCCAAAGAACAAAAGTGGAAGGAAGTCGAAGTTTATTTCATACTCGCTGTTCGACTGGTTCAGGGAGACGGGCTTCTGCAACTAAGTTGATGTCGAACATTGGCATGCCACTGGTTCAGGGAGACGAGGTTAGTCGAAGTCGAAAATTTGCATTGGCATGCGTTGATTTCATCAAAAATATTGGTATGAAACCTGACTTTGAAACTCGTTCGACTGGTTTAACTGGTTCAGGAAGACTAGGTTTTGAGGGCATGCTGAAGTTTGTCAAAGTCGAAGTCGGGGAAAGACGAGGTTTTGAGGGCATGCCACATTCAAAGTCCGTCAAAATTCGAAGTGTGGAGAGGTCATGGTTGATTTCACTAGTATGAAAGCCCAAGAATAGAGGAAAAATAGTTGTTCTTAGCCAGCACCATGTAGTTGGTTCTCAAATTTAGATAAAAACTCAATGAAAACTAGCCGTGCTAGCGAGAGGGTTATTTTAGGGCTGCGAATTTCTATATAATCATAGGTTTTATCATGGAAAAAAACACATTAGACAGAACTTGGAGGCTTTTGAAGAGGCGGGCATTAGCAAATTCACAATTGAAGTTTTGCATACCCAGAGTCACAGGTTAGTCGGATTTAATATTTTTCTATTTCCTGGGTTTGTATCTGCTTTGTTTGTTTTAAGATATTGTCGATTCATACGATTTTTTTTGGGTAAGGATCATGGATTTCAAGGGGTCAACGCTGGTCCACTTCTGCCTTCAAAACTGATATTTTTCATTTATTTATAAGCCTCCAAACCAGTTTCTATTTCCCTTATTCACTCACTGTATATGTTGATTTCGATCTAAGAAATGTACTGTTTATGATCTAGGGTGAAAATTTTAAATAAAAACATGTACAGTTCCTGAGGCTCGTATGGTTCAGTTCGATCTCAAATTCCACTTATGATATATGTCATCTTCACCAAATTTGCATGGATTAGCACAGGGGTGTATCCTCACATATCAGAGATCATTAATTTCGCATGGCTCATTATCAACACATGGCTTAGGACCTTTCTATGGCACCTGTGTTATGGTCATGACTGAAAATAATTTTTGATACCTCATTGAATTATCCTTCAGTGATGTGGAGATAAAGCTACATCAGATAAGAGGATTTGGGGGAATTTTACTTACATTTATTCTACTTAAACCAATACAACCCTGATTTATTAATCCATTCATTTGATATATCATTATCCATGTATCGTATTTTCGTTTGACAGTTCATGTAAACCTTAGAAAACTTATCTATGGAAGGCTACTATAGGTTGGGACTACAAGAGACTGAAGATCAACAATGGATTTTTTTAATTACTTCCTAAAATTTTATTAGGCCATCATTAGGCATCAAGTCAAGCTTATGTTAAAGAAGCAACGGGAAACTATGATGTTTAACATAAAAGGAGCTTGACTTACTTAGTTTCGATTGAAAAAAATGTATCACACTGAGTTACATTTCGTAGTTTCATTTGACAGTTCATGTAAACCTTAGAAAACTTATCTATGGAAGGCTACTGTAGGTTGGGACTACAAGAGACTGAAGATCAACAATGGATTTTTTTAATTACTTCCTAAAATTTTATTAGGCCATTATTAGGCATCAAGTCAAGCTTCTGTTAAAGAAGCAATGGAAAACTGTGATGTTTGCCATAGAAGGAGCTTGACTTACTTAGTTTCAATTGAAAACAATGTATCACACTGAGTTCCATTTCGTAGTTTCATTTGACAGTTCATGTAAACCTTAGAAAACTTATCTATGTAAGGTTACTGTAGGTTGGGACTAAAAGAGACTGAAGATCAACAATGGATTTTTTTTAATACTTCCTAAAAGTTTATTAGGCCATCATTAGGCATCAAGTCAAGCTTCTGTTAAAGAAGCAACGGGAAACTGTGATGTTTACCATAAAAGGAGCTTGACTTACTTAGTTTCAATTGAAAACAATGTATCACACTGAGTTCCATTTCGTAGTTTCGTTTGAAAGTTCATGTAAACCTTAGAAAACTTATCTATGGAAGGCTACTGTAGGTTGGGACTACAAGAGACTGAAGATCAACAATGGGTTTTTTTAATTACTTCCTAAAAGTTTATTAGGCCATCATTAGGCATAAAGTCAAGCTTCTGTTAAAGAAGAAACGGGAAACTGTGATGTTTGCCATAAAAGGAGCTTGACTTACTTAGTTTCAATTGAAAACAATGTATCACACTGAGTTCCATTTCGTAGTTTCGTTTGACAATTCATGTAAACCTTAGAAAACTTATCTATGGAAGGCTACTGTAGGTTGGGACTACAAGGGACTAAAGATCAATAATGGATTTTTTTAATTACCTCCTAAAATTTTATCAGGCCATCATTAGGCATCCAGTCAAGCTTCTGTTAAAGAAGCAACAGGAAACTGTGATGTTTACCATAAAAGGAGCTTGACTGACTTAGTTTCAATTGAAAACAATGTATCACACTGAGGTCCATTTCGTAGTTTCATTTGACAGTTCATGTAAACCTTAGAAAACTTATCTATGGAAGGCTACTGTAGGTTGGGACTACAAGAGACTGAAGATCAACAATGGATTTTTTTAATTACTTCCTAAAAGTTTATTGGGCCATCATTAGGCATCAAGTCAAGCTTATGTTAAAGAAGCAACGAGAAACTGTGATGTTTACCGTAAAAGGAGCTTGAATTAGTTAGTTTCAATTGAAAACAATGTATCACAATGAGTTCCATTTCATAGTTTCGTTTGTTAGTTCATGTAAACCTTAGAAAACTTATCTATGGAAGGCTACTGTAGGTTGGGACTACAAGAGACTGAAGATCAACAATGGATTTTTTTAATTACTTCCTAAAAGTTTATTAGGCCATCATTAGGCATCAAGTCAAGCTTCTCTTAAAGAAGCAATAGGAAACTGTGATGTTTACCATAAAAGGAGCTTGACTTACTTAGTTTCAATTGAAAACAATGTATCTCACTGAGTTCCATTTCGTAGTTTCATTTGACAGTTCATGTAAACCTTAGAAAACTTATCTATGGAAGGCTACTGTAGGTTGGGACTACAAGAGACTGAAGATCAACAATGGATCTTTTTAATTACTTCCTAAAAGTTTATTAAGCCATCATTAGGCATCAAGTCAAGTTTCCTATGTTTTCTGATCCTAATCTTAGTCCTGATCTTAGATCTCCTTTAAAAAGGCTTCAAACCTGCATTAAAAAGGTTGTACATAAAATCTTCAGAGGTTGCTTCTTCTCAATTCTGGATCTTCAAAACAAATTCAATATTGTGCTTTCAACCTTTAATATTGTGCTTCCATTTTACCAACCAAACCTACACAAGGGGATTCACTGTAATAAAATTCAACAAGCTTCAATGGTGTTCTTGGTCTTGTATCCCATATAGAATAAGGGACAAAGATGCCCCTTATTTTGCCTCAGAATGTCCACTTTCACACTAACTTACAGGAGTATGCCAAGAGATGAATAGATGATCACAATTTAGATTTTTGGAGTCTTCACATAGGTCTGAAAATACAAAGGTCTGTAATTTGGGTGTAGCAGCAACAGCTCTAAAGTCTACACGAGATCAATCCAAATGTCTCTTCACAACACGTCTAAGTTTATTTCTTGCTCATAACCAAGTCTAATACAGTCACAGGTTCAAGGTGTAATTCTAGTACCGAACCTTAGCACATATAGCCAGATAGCCTCAGTTCACTGTTTCAAAGTTCAGTCTACAAGCTTGACCCTTCAAGCTTCAGATCCGAGCTGTGATACTTCCACAAATATGCTTACTACAAGTGATTTTCCATACCAATAAGCTACAGGACTACACAAGGACTAAAGCTCCTATTGCGGATTGTAATATCACAGGCCTAAGGAATGAGTTAAGGTCCAAGGGTATATATGCATGTGAGGGACTTCCAACCTTAAACCAAGTTGTCCACGAGTTTGTAATCTCTGTAATCCGAGCTATTAACCAGATGACTATCCACAATTTACTGCCACAGGATTGTAATTCGAGCCCTCACAATTGTGTCTCCAAGGGGTCTGTACAGCAGTACGAATTCTACAGGAAATCTACCTTGTAACAAATTCAAATTAGACTCTTCCTCCTTAGCCTCTTGTCTTGCTGTTCTGCATTCCTGAAATAATCTTCAATGAACAAATGAACATCACGTCATTCTAGCAGTCACGGTAGGAATTTCATGAATCTAGGCTATAATGAAAATTCAGTAATTTCACCTAAAACATGATGTTTCTTAGATCTATTCCTGATGAACAGATGAACATCACGTCATTCCAACAGTCACGGTAGGAATTTCATGAATCTGGGCTATAATGCAAATTCAGTAATTTCACCTAAAACATGATGTTTCTTAGATCTATTCCCTGTGAAATTTCAGTCTTGGGGCCAATCAGAAATATTCAATTATAGTAGCAAATACTTAAATTCACTTCAACCCAAATCACCAGGCAGCTCAAGAGAATAAATACCATATACGTGGACTTCACTACCAACAATGTCTAACATGCAGGGCACACTTTGTCAAGCATATAAAAGATCTGAAATACCTTTATTACAGTAGAAAATATGCTCCTTTATGTTCTATGTTGTGTATTAAATCACAACAATTTCAGCAATATCATAGGTGAAATCAGCTTGAACAATAGTGCTGGAATCCCCTAAACAAGAAGATAATACAAGTTGAAAGTGATGCAAGTATTTGGACAGCTTAAACACTTCATTTATATATAATAGATGAAGTACATCTACATACCAACATCTTATTACAAGCTGATACAAGTCAATCTCTTCAAACCATAACTAGAGAAAACATGGAAAACCCTACTCACTAACTCCTAGCTAGGAATCACTCTTAACCAAAGTTGCTTACTCTAGAAAAGCTCCTCCTTGGCACCTACACTTGCATCCCACAAGCATACAAGGCATTTCCTGCCCGCACCTCCTCAACACATTGAGTAGCACTAGGATTTCCAATTGCACTCGGTGCCATTTTGATATATTAACCATTGCATGGTATATAAATGTGAAAACTTTGCATATTTTGTCTCTATTGGCTTGGAATCATGGTTGGAAATCTTAAAAACAATTTTTTTTATTAAAAAATAATTATTTAATGTATTTTTTTAAAAACCGGTTCATTAACATCTGACCGCTACCAGTTAGACCGGTTCCGGTTCGAAATCCGATTCATTAGGTCCACTGGTCCGGTCACCGGTTCCGGTTTTAATAATTATGATGTAAACTTCAAAAATCAATTTATCTTAGAGTATTTGGAGTTAGGAGCTGAGTGAGGGCTTGTTGGAAAGAGGAAAGAGTCCTCTTTAAGATGGTGAAGGAGCCAATGCGAAAGGATGCCTCCAAGGTGACAAAAAATATTTTTCTTGTGACTGTTCCTGAAATTAGATCATTTTTGTTTTAATTTCAAGAGCGCCCTCCAACAATTTTCCATGATTGTCCATGACATCTATTTTATCAAGTATAGTCATATCCATGTCATTAAGTTCTCAAGTGTTCTTTATGTCATGCCCCTAGACATTGTTCATGTCATCAAATGGTCCTCCATCAACCATGTCATCTTGACATCATACTAGGTCTAGGCATCTCAAGAATATTGACATCTTGGTCAATTCCACATTGACATCAATGACAACCTTGATTAACAATTTCAAGATAGACAACAAGATAAACATAGTGAGAAATTGTCGACCTATCACACTTTGTAATGTGTCTTATAATCAAGAATATGGCAGCCTGAACCATTTTTCTTGATTAACTGGAGTTTATTAAGAGAAATTTTATCCTAGGTAATATTATTACAACTTGTGAAGGTCTTGAATGAGTATCAAAGATCAGTCACATAATTATAGATGAAGATAGGAATAACAAATATGACTCCAAAGGCATATTTTCTACTAGGGTGAACTTCTTAAAGCTTAGAAAAGTAATGTAAATCTCCAAATAATGTACCCTCTTGCATGCTAGGAATAAGGAGAGAATGTGGTGTAAATCCTTCATTAATGTGCCCTCCATGCAAGTGGCCAAAAACATAATGTATTCCCTTCAAGTGCCAAAAAGGTGATAATTTGTAACTCGTCATGCTACCATGAATAGGTAAGTGACTCCCTCAATTGGAGTGCCCTCATTTTCTAGGAATGAGCACTGGGAACATGTCAGAAATAGGCTTTAAAGGAGAGAGTTCACTACTGGTAACTGTGACTTCATCATTGCCAAGTGCCTCCCCTTTAGCTGAGTGATGCATCCTATTTGTTGCTAAGGCAACTCCCATTGGCGTGTTCTTCTCCTCACTGCTGATGTAATGAATGTTTAAAAATGTCCGCAAGGGTTGTGCCCTTAAGAATGCTAATATATTTACCAAAACATTTTGTTGTAATGCTGATAGATCTGCGTTCAAAACCAAAATTTTTTGTTGTCGTGATGATAGATCTGCGTTCAAAAGGTGTAAATACAACAAAAATATCTCCTCAAACAAGTGTTGATCCAAAAGCTTTCTCTCAAATATGACTTTCTTTTGTTGTTTAACTATGTGATTGTTGTGTATGGGTGTGTTCACACTGGTAAAAAATGTGTAGTCTTCTCTTCCTATATGTTGTTTCTAAAAAGTTTGCACAATTGACATTTGTGCTCAAATAGGAGCTGAAACTTCTCTTTTAAAAATAAGGTTCTGAAAAGAGTTGAAAGTAAAGAGTTAACATATTAGTTTCATCTTTGAATGCAGAAAATTGAAGATGAGTCAAAGCCCAATTTTGACAACAGATGAATACCATGCACATGATGAGAGAATAGCTGATGAGAAGAGCTTGCTTAAATATGCATGTCCATGTAATGATTTTCGTGGTGGGAAAATGAGAAAAAGAAGTGTGATTTTTCAACATATGCTAAAATATGGGCATAGCGGTATAAGCCCTTTCCCTCAAAATTGTTATCCAGATAGGATAGAATTGCATAGCATGAGAGATGTAGAGGCACTAGACATAGATGAAGAGGCAACAAACACAAATGAAAAGGTATGAACCTTTGATGAAGGGATTGAAGTTGATAGAATGCTGAATTAGGGTTTCAAGGATGAATGGCAGAAGTTGATGGAGGATGCTTTAAAACCTGTGTATGGTACTTGCAATTTAAGTCATTTAACAACTATCCTTTTAATTCTTAACTTGAAAGTGGTGCATGGTTGGACAAATGAGAGTGTTGATGAGTTATTGGAATTTTTACAACGATTGTTACCACCCGACTCCACACTGCCAACAAAACGAAGAGCATGTAAAGTGCAAATCACTAAGCTAGGCTTAGGGTGTGAAAACATCCACACATGTGTGAATGGTTGTGTATTATTTCACAAAAATCTTGCAAGTGAGACTGAATGTCCAAAATGTAAAGAAGGGAGGTATAGACTAGGGTTGAAATCAAATTCAGCTCCGAGAAGGGCTCTTCGCCACTTTCCACTAATCCCACGGTTGCTTCGAATGTACAAATGTCGAGACATTGCCGAGCTAATGCAATGGCATGCCCAAAACAAGAGAACTGATGGAAAACAACGATTTGTGGCTGATTCTAAGATTTGGAAGGAATTTGACAATAAATCCCCTGATTTTTCCCAAGATCCTCGCAATATAAGACTGGGTTTAGCTCTAGAAGGGGTGAACCCTTTCTCAGATCAAAGCACTAAATGGTCAACTTGGCTAGTGTTTTTAATAAATTATAACTTGCCTCCATGGTTAGCATGAAGCCATTTTTCTTGATGTTTTCATTGATCATACCGGGGAAAAAAGTGTGACTTCAGATACAATTGATGTTTATTTAGAACCATTATTTGATGAGCTAGTGGAATTGTGGAAAGGAATTGAAGCAATTCAAATTTTAGGGGATGGTAATTCAATTCAATTCACTTTAAGAGCTTCTTTATTGTTTACAATCCACAATATTCCTGCATATGGCACTTTGACTGGTCTCAATGTTCATGGATACCATGGATGTCCAGCTTGCATGTTTAAGGGTTTTGTGAGGCACTCAAGTAGTTTGCACAAGTGTATTTATTGTGGACATCGTGCTTACCTCAAAATGGAGCATCCATATCGTCGACAAAATTCACGTTTCAATGGTAAGGAAGAGAATCGTGAAGCACCACTTGCAATAACAAGTGATTACATTATTGAGAATGGAGAAAAAAGAATGCAATTTATTGAAAATGGTGGCATTCGTGGTAGTAAAAATGATCCACTTTACGATAGTGGTGTAAAAAGAGTGTGCATATTCTATAAATTGCCATACTTTAAGCATATAACCATTAGGCATACTGTTGACTTTATGCATACTGAGAAAAACATAGCTTTTTCTATTATAGAAACTCTTTTTGGTGCATATGATACAGTGTCATCACGCCTAGACCTTAAAGAACTAAAGATTCGTCGAAATCTTTGGGTTGAAAAATATGGTAATGGAAAATACAAAAAACCTATAGCTCCTTATGTGTGGACAAAGGATCAATGTGCACAATTCTTAAAGTTGATGTCTCAGAATCGATTTCCTACTGGATATGTAAGTGGTAATATTAGAAGCCAAACTGAAAATAATAGCTTAAGAAGCCTCAAGACCCATGAGTATCTGTCATAATTGAGGATATTTTACCTATTGCAGTCATATCAAGTTTGGAAAAGGGACCAAGATTGACAATTATAAGGTTGGGCCTAATCTTAAAAAGAATGAGTTTGCATGTGCTAGATCCTTCAAACTTTGATAATTTGAGGGGAGAGGTTGTTGAAGTCCTCTGCTTATTGGAACGAGAATTTCCACCAACAATATTCAATACTTCTATGCATCTTCTTATACATCTAGAACATGAACTAGAGCATTTTGGCCCAATAAGAACAAGATGGATGTATCCTATAGAGCGATACATGAAAGTTTTGAAAACGTTTGTTCGTAATAAGGCAAAACCAGAAGGTAGCATTTGTGAAGGATATTTAATACAAGAGGCGATAGGGTTTTGCAAAGAATATATGAAGGATTTTAGCAATGTCAATCGGCATGTATGGGATGATGATGATGACCAGAGAGTTGCAGGTGAAGTATTAGAAGGAAATGGGTGTCGCTTCAAGCTATCAAATGAGGAAAGAATTGCCATACATGCCTATGTTCTTCAAAACACATCATCATTCGATAAGTGGCATAGGTAAAATATTATTTACATCATAATTTATTTATTTAATTTCATTTAATAGCTAAATTATTATCACTCTTACTTTTCATATTCTATGCAGAAAATATGAAGAAGAGATTCAAAAATGGATGCATCCATCTCGAAAGCGTACACTTCAAGATTTGAACCTTGGAGATCGTTCTTTTCCAAAAATTGATGATTGGATTTTCGATGCAATTAATGATGCATGACAAGAAGGTCAAGATATGATGAAGGAGGAAATTTAGCTTTCACAACCTCCAAGTATATGGGCTTCTTCTTTCAGTGGGATGTGTGCCTATGGTACTCATTTAAGAGTGGAAGAAAGGGACACAGGAAAGGCAAATTGTGATTGTATTGTTAGTGTTGAATTTCGTCACAACATTGAAAAGAACTTTTATGTTGGATTCATACAAGAAATTATTCAAGTTGATTATGGTGAAACTAGTCCTATATTATTAAAATGTAAATGGATCAAGCCATCTGCAATACAACATGATCAGTATGGATTTGTACGTGCAAATACACGCCAACTTTGACTGAAGACCAATGAGCCATATGTTTCCCCTATTCAAATTAACCAGGAATTTTTAATTGGTGATGTGACAAGCTCAGGATGGTCGTATGTCATTCAAATAGAGCCCCGCTCAAAAAGGAAATTCATGGAATATGTTGATATAATGGTTGATGGGAAATGTAATAGTTACAAGAAACATTGGAGGAAGAATATGAAGATGGCGATAGAGTATTTGAAGATGAAGCATTGATTCCCAGTGAAGAGACTGAGTTAGAAAACATAATTCATGGCCAGGACAATATAATGTACGAGGAAAATGAAGGAACTCAAGCAGATGTATACACAAGTGATCAGGATTGTGATCTTGATGACCACGCAAATGATCACGATGATGATTTATCACCTTGACTTTATGGCATAAATTTTCATTATGCAAATGGATTTTATTATTTTGGCCATGGGATTAGGCAGATGGTTGTATTAAACTCTGTGTGAAATTTATCATTCATTTTTCACGTTGTGTGAATTTTGTTTCATTCCAGTGACTCTATTGTAGCATGAAGTGATTCAATTTATCTTAAAGAGGATTACTAGATCCATAAATGAAATTGTCTGCATGAAGTTATGCTAACTTTAATATTTATTTTGTAACTTCTATAGTTGTTTTTTTTCCTCAGGAAAATCTCGATTCTTCTAATGTTATTTTAGTTGTTAAATTGCGGGATGCGTATCTTTTTATTGCGGGATATTTGATTTTTAGCTTGCAAACCTCAAAGCTAAATGTAAGTCTCTAGAGTCTATTTACTAAGGGCTCAAAGTCTTAATATGGTTCAGGAGCTCTTCACCAAAGTTGTACGGTATTGACACCAGTACACATATAATAGATTCAATAATGTTACAATGGCTGGGACAACCAATCTGCATTCCCAATTGCAATATGCTATGTTTTTATTATGTGATAATTTTATGCAAATATTACAATTTTTTTGCAATTAAAAAAATAGAATCCATAATTCTAGATACGGTGCTAATACTGATTAAAGTGCTCCTTCTATCAATTTAAGGTTAATTCATTCTCATTGATCATAATGCATGATCGTATAATAGATATATTTTATAATTTTTATTTATCCATGCACTAATATTTTTTCTTTAAATGTGAAATGTAGGACATAAATACTATGAAGAAGGGGTTGAAACATAAAAATTATCTTAGCAGTGATGAAAATATGATAGAATATGAGCGTGTTCGTAAAGAACACATCACAAAAAATGAAGAATATTTCTCATCTCTTGGTTTGGTGAATAAGTAAGTAGTTACTCTTCGTCACTTTTTATTTCTATGCATATTTAATGAAAGTTGTATATAATATATTTGATGATGTAGGCCATTATTTGATAAGGTTTTTTTTCTTTTTTTTTTTTTTTCTTTTTTAAAGGGGAAACTTGGATCCCATAGACAATGAGAATAAAAAAAAAGCAAGAAAAGACATATCCCTGCCAACTCGTAGAAGCAAACGTCATGGTAATTCAATGCATGGAGATGAAGCTGACAATTCTAATGATCAAATTCCTAATATATCAGATGGTCATGTCCAAGGTGTTCGCGAAAAATTGGCACATTCTGACGAAGCAGAGTTGCAAGAAATTTATTTACAGTTAAAGAAAATATTTGAAGGCACATCTAAGGAGATTTGTGTGTAACCTAGTGCCACACCTATTGTGGACAAGGAGCAACCAATTCAGTCTTTTGCCACAGAAAGAACACCAATTACATCTTCTCCAAGTAAGGTGCTAGGAACTACCACACCTTCTTTAGCCACAAGTATGAGTGATTTTCCATCACCTAGTCTTTGTTTTGAAGATGTATCAGCTTTAGTGAAAAGACAAAGAATTATTCAAAGACTTTATAGGTCCACAGAAAGGGAAGCCAAAGAATGAAAATCAGAAGGGAAGAAGGCTTACTTGATTGAGGTAAAATATGGTGAGCCTACTGGACCAAATGTGTCAAGGTGGGCCATAGAGTTGGGCACAAGAATAAGGTCTCATTTGGATGTTACCAAATCCAAATTTGCAGATCAAGATCCAAGAAATGTTGATCAAGTGATTCAACAAATGGAAAATGTTTTTGAGACTATTGGTGGAAGGATTTCTAGTAAATATTATAAGCGCAAAATGAGAATTTTGATGAATAACTTCAGGCATAAATGCAGAAAATTAATCTTGGATGGAAAAGATAGGGAGAGTAGCTTGACTCCCAAACAATGGGAAGATTTGAAGGAAAGTATGTGTGATGAAGAGTATTTTTCAAAGAGTATAAGAGCGAAGAAAGAAAGAGATCAGGTGAAGGCTCGATATTTTTTGGGTCGAGGTGGGTTGCGAGCCAAACAACAAATATTTGTAAGTATACAATTTTTTTGTTGAATATTGTACATTGTGTTATGTGTTTTTAGTTTTCTTAATATCCAACTAGTTGTGCGTTGAAAATTATTTGTAGGTTGAAGAAGCTAAAAGAGAACCAATGGTGAGTGAAATGGCTCATTATATGGCAGACTTAGAAAATTCCAAACATAATTATATGTCAGAAAATCCAATAGAAAGTTCTTTTCCATCTATTGACATCGAGAGTAGACAAATAGGAGCTTTATCTACTGTTGAAAACCATAGTAAGGATTATAATCATGCAATGCAATGTATAACTGGTTTGGCAAAGACAATGTCAACCATAGCCTCCTCCATTAAACCTCTTGTTGCTGCATGGAAAAAGAAGGAATTTAACATTGATTTAGATGAGGTAAGCAAATTATAATTCCCTTGCAACTAGTGCTTCACTTGAATTTGTAATATGTTAATGTTTTGGTTCCATTTCCCTTCACTCATGAAGCCTTCTTTTATTGGCAGTTCCTGTCAATCACAGGAAGAAAATGTAAATTTGGGTCGTGCAAGAATGCTAAATGACTCAAAAAAGGGCCATGAACATGTGAAGGTATGTTTTTGTAGATATCTACAAGAGCTATATGCTTCTATTTTAGTGTTATTAATATTTTTATGTTTTAAAATTATATTTACTGTTTTCTGCTATGTTAAAACTTATTTTGTTTTAATGTAATATTTGATTTGTGCATAATGAAATCATGTATAGGATGTTAAAGGAAAAATGGTTACCTCGAGAGTTCTAAAATATGACGAAATTGATGCTCCTGAACATTCCCAATCGGTGCCAAATCCTGCTGGTATTTCAGATATTAACTCAGTGAGTGCATATTATTCAGTTAATTAAATAGCTATGTATGTTTTTGAAATTTAATTGTAATTATTATTTTCCTAATATCTATGTATACTTTTTTGTTTTTGACAATGCTTATTAACTCCGGTAGGGGATGACCTACTCCAAGTAGGTGACAAAGTGAATATATTAGATCCATATGATAGTGCTATTACTAGCATTGGACGAATTCAGTCAATTTCTGTCATACATGGAGTGCCACTTGGTCCAGAAGATGAAAATGTAAATGTCATTAATGTCACAAGTAACATCCCCCTTCCGTATGAAGATAAAATAGATGGATGTGTTCGTTTGAAGGAGAAGGAAAATAGTTTCATTCGGTGGCCGAAGAAGTATTTGTAAAATTCATCGATCTAGATGGTCGTCTTGTTGTTTTTCATATATAACTTCTCAAATCCAACCACTCTTCTTTGATAACTCAGATACAGAACAATTTTTTTTTTCTTAATATTTGGACTAAGTTTTGAAACTCCTCATTTGGATTTTATTGCAAATAAAATGTCGACTAAATGATCACACGTATTGTATGGAAGGACTTGGTCACCCTGGATGTCAACTATAAATTTTCCATAGCTTGTTGATTGTATTGGTTTACATGTTGATAGTTTGGATGATACAATGGAAAACATGGGAATATATGGCTTGCTGTCACTAATGAAGGCTTATGGGTAAGTGATTTGTATGTAAATATGCTATGAGGTATTTTTGAATCTATTTTTTCATTTATGAGCTATTTGTTTAAATATGCATTTCATTGTTCAGACAAACAATTAAGGCTTTGGAAATGTTGTTGCTTCTTATGGAAAAATATGGAACAAAATATCTTGATTCCATGGGGAATGATACACCTTTAGTTACGATGTCAAATAGACTAAAAATAATATTTGAGTACTTAAAGCAGATGTTTGCTCAATTGACAGACCCTCCTATTGATCCACTTCGTAAAGCAATTGTCACCTTAATGGAATGCATGATTAGTACAGAAGGGGATCTTACAAAAACTAGTGAGAAGCAGTGCCATTGAATTTCTCTTAAAGCTCCTCTTCTTTCCATTGAGGAAACATAAAAAAAATTAATCACTGAGGTTGGTATAGCAAAGTGCTTGGTATCACATTTCCAAAAGAATGTGGCTCTACAGAATTGGAAGAGACCTTCGATAGGATATGCTTGGAGGATTGTCTTGTAATTTGTGAAGGTTACAAATTACTAGTACTATTAGAAAGAGGTGGGTAATATAAATGCCTATACTTCCCTAACTTGTCTATTATGGTTATTTTAATAGCCAAAGCAGACTTTGATCATTGTTAATTCAAGGAGTCTATAGAGGAGAGTTGGGGTGTGAACTATCGAGCCTTGAATGACTTATTCCAGATATCAAAACAAAGAAAGGATACCTTCATATATGAGGTTGTTGTTCAAATTATTGAAATATACAATGAACAAGTCCGGGATACTGATTCTATTTCACATTGACCCCCCAGGCACAACAGCTACACTTGGAAGAAGTGCAGATTAAATCTCAAATGGAGGGCCTCTTTGTTGAGAATATCAAGAAACTTTTGATGATGTCTATGAGAAAGAGGGTATTGCTGGAGAATATTGCCCGCTTAGCTACTGATATGGGTCTCCCAATGGATTTCAGAACTAATTTATGCAATAAGTATCCTGAATTTTTTGAGGTTGTTGATACAGATTATGGGCTTGAATTGGAGTTAACTTCATGGGATCCTACTCTTGCAGTCTCTTTTGCAAAAAAGGCCTTGGAAGAAGCTAATAATCTAGACAGTGATCTTATACTTGATAGGCCTCGGAAGTTCAAGAAGTTAAATCTCATTCAGTTCTAACTGCTGTACCCACCATTAATTAAGCAAGTGGTTGTTAAGGCAAGTGAGCCTATGGAAAGTAAATAGTAAAGATGGTAATTAATTGGGACTAAAATTGTTGAGTGTGCATCTAAAGTTTCTATGGAGTTGCCCATATGGCATCCCCACCAAAGGTGCGACCCTGAAACATTGGCCTGACGAAGTGGAAAAGAGTTGCTAAGTCTTACGGTGGAGAAGAGAAGACTGGTTGATACTCTGACCCATTTCAGGCATGCCTTCAAGTTTTCTAACAAGGTAAAACTCAGGAAATTTTTAGCTCTGGATTCCTCAAAAGTTATAAACTGTTAAGCCACTAGTTGAGTAATAATGTAAAATTAAAGTGTTACCTAGTTTAGTAACAATGCAAACTATTGACTGTTAATTATTGGACTGTCTTACTATGATTTGAGCCCTTTTGACATAAGTCCTTTTAGAATGTTGAATTCGCCTCAAATAGGTCCTTGTAGAATGTTGATATGAGTCTATATGTATCCTACACATAGGTCCTTGTAGAATGTTGATATGAGTCTATATGTATCCTACACCTAAAATAGGCCAAAATTACAATGGCCATAAGGATGAATTTTAGGCCTGAAATAGGCCAAAATTGTGGATGCTACATTGGCCTAAATTTAGATATTAATGTGCTTACTACAGGTCTACAGGTTAGAAAAAATATAGGTCCAAAAATTCCATCCAGGGGTCTAAAAATATGTCTCATTTATTTTCTCTCCTACACTATTCTTTAGCTTCTCTTCACCAAGATAATATGATATTAATTGATGCTTATTCGATTTGAACATTGGTTCTTATATATTTGTCTTCCACAATGGAGGTAAATGATTATTGGAGAGGCATGTCATGCTTACATATGTAAGTTAGTAGTCTTTCATGTTTGATCTTAAAAAAATAATGTTTATTCAATGAAAATGAATTAGGATGTGTATGAGCACTCATTTAAAATATTATAAATTCATCTCCAAGCTGGTGTCAAACCCATGAAGCAAGTAAACCAAAGATTCATTTTATTATTATTGACTTCATCTTTATATAAGTACATAATTACATAGTCATTATAATGAATACCTACCTAGTTACATAGTTAGATATGATTTGTTATACCTTCAAACTAGTTCTTTCTTTTAGTTGGTTCTTGCACTGTCAACTTCATAGGAAAGAATTTAGATTCTTTCAAACCCAATGTAAGTAGCTATTCCGATATCCTCGAATGTACTATTTCACTGTGTATACATATTACTGTTTTGACCTTATTTTTTGCTTCAATTGTAAGTACTTCACTGTACATGTCTCTCACTTCTGTTGACCATTTCTGTGAGACCCTATGTGATACTATCAAACTGAAATGGCATACTTATCATCAAGCTATGATGGCACCGAACCAGTGAGACCTTTCTCACTGTGGTAGCACGAAACAGTGATAGATTTTTTTTTGTGGTAGTTCCAAATTGTAGTGTCATACTTACCATGTGTTTGATTATACCGAGACTGTAGTTGACCTGTGATTATAACACTGAAGATCTTCACTGTAATAAAAATTATACTGATATCTTTTTGTCACACCGAGCCTTAACTGTAAATACACCTTTATAACTCATTCTCCTCACTGTTGTGGTATCGAAATAATCTTATAAGAGTAGTATTGAATTGAGGCAGAGGTAATTTCAACACTGTGATGTCATTGAGATTGAGATGTTACCGAGATCCTTCTTTTCATAGTGACAAAGATTGACCTTTTCTTGTGAACTTGCACCTAGCTTAATTATTAGAATGTCTTACTATGATTTGAGCCAGATGGTTGTATTAAATGAAAACCAATTTTTAGGGAATATTTATAGCTTACCAGAGAAAATCTCGATCAAGACTATTCTTCATCAGCAGAGTCACCATATGTCGGTTGGGTGAACGAGGGAGTAATGGATTCAAGGTTGTAGGTTTTTCTTCATTCGCAGGTATTGATCCTTTGATGAATTCATATTTTTTTTTTTTTTTTTCATATTTGTATAAGTTGGGGACTTCAATGGTTTTTGCTTAGAGCCATGAGAATAGTGTTGCATGGCCCAGTTTTCCATGGGGAAAGGAATTACTAAACCTAGGGACTGTACAGATGAAGATGGGTAGACCTAATCATAAATTTTTACAAGTTGATGTCTGCTGAGCTGCAGTGCAAAGTGACAGTGAGTTTTTGTGAGGACAATGATGTCGGCCCTCTTTATTTTTCCATGGCCAATAAGTTGAACATATATTTTGGCAGATTGTAGGTTGCTGGCTGCGCAGAGCCTGCCTTCTATTATTTTTTTGGGGATGTAGCTTAACATCCTATGATGTTGTTTAAGGGGCTACTCCAGGGATCTTTCGTCGGATGCTCTGTTTTATGCTTGTAAATGGAGTTTGTAGTATTTTCTAAAAAAATTCTTCTTCATATATCTTTTTTTTAAAGAGAGTAATTTTTGTGATCAGTTATAGTGTTTTCAATCAAAACTGAGCCGCAGTGCGTATAGAACTTATGTTCTGATATTAACCTTCATTGCATATGCAACCTATCATGCTTCGAGAAATCCTTCCTCTATTGTTAAAAGTGCCTTGGATCCTTGTTGAGATTGCAACAAGATGATGAGCTTAGTGGAAAGGAGTCGCCTTCACTAAGTGGGCCCGCAAGCTATTTTTGGCACAAAGTCTATTTTTAGACTATGTCTATTTTTAGACATGTGGATCATGGTTCTAAGAGTTGTAGGATGCTATTTTTGGATGGTTGGTCAAGTCGGGAAAAATAGATGGACCTCTATTTTTAAACATACTGGGCGGAATCTATTTTTAGATTGCCAGTCTAAAAATAGGGATGTCAAATATTATTAGCTCTTAATAATATTTAGACTCTAAACATTATCTTATTCTCTTGGAGCACTTCAGTTTGATGCCTAGAAGTGGCACATGCAGCTGACAGAAGGAATTACGCAATTCCTAGGGTTTAGTGGAGCTATTACATGAAAGACTTCAGTTAGAACTCATGTGACAGAGTTTGGTGGAGTTGATTGAGGAAGTTAGTGGAGTTGTATTCAGTTTAACTAATCTAAACATAGTTGAGCTATTTGTATTCTGTTTAACTAATTGATACAATTAGTGAGAGTGGTGTGAATTAATTATTAATTAATTCACTAATTATAAACTCATTAATCAATTAATTCACTAATTATAAACTCATTAATCAACTAAAGAATGCATCAGTTAACTTCAGTGCATGGACAGTTTCAGTGGAGACCAGTGCATGAATAGGTGAAAGAGCATGTTAACTATCAGTTGTGACTATATTGTTGCTATTTGAAACACACAGATAGGTGGATTAAGCCCATGAGGATTGCGCAGTTCAGGCTAGGTGGTTATCTATTTAATGAAGCCATCCCATAGCATTAAAAACACAATAGAGGCTGGCTATCAAGTGGCAAAAG
The DNA here is from genome assembly GCA_034641835.2 of Pinus albicaulis. Taxonomy (NCBI): domain Eukaryota; kingdom Viridiplantae; phylum Streptophyta; class Pinopsida; order Pinales; family Pinaceae; genus Pinus; species Pinus albicaulis. The sequence goes on from CM076569.1 coordinate 976,640,152, forward strand.
ATTGGAGCATGTGTTTTGCTAGATCTAGCTTGATAGTGTGTAGCAATTGGAGGTGGTGCTGAGAGCTTGTGAGGAGCTTTGTACTATGATTGTTACATGATCTCCATGACATATAATATACAGATAGTTGGGGTTTTCAGCTTTAAGCTTTCCCATTAAATACCGTGTTCATATGTGTGATTGTTTGTGGTTTTAATGTATGCATGCAATTGATTTTATTTCCGCATGTGATGATCAATGGTAGAAGAGATTTTGTATTATGCATGAAGCTAAAATAGTGTGTGATTAGGAGAATCTCGGTGAATAATATATCATTTATTCAAATTTCTACATGGTATCGGAGCGATATTTATCATTGGAGCAATTGCAAAACATTGAAGCGGTTGAGTTTTGTGCTGGTGGAATTCGAATTTGCAGCAGTGTTTTCTTGGTGTCGAAGTTGAGATGTCTTTCAACGGATTGCGATTGGAGTATGCCCTTGAGGGCAGCTCGAATTATATTGCATGGAAGGACAGGATGGAGGCAGTGCTAGATGACGATGGGTTGAAGGAGTTCATAGATGTTGAAGTTCCAAAGCCTACTTCTAGTGATGCTGCCGTACTTGACGCATGGCAAAAAAAGACAGCAAAGTGTCGAAGGATTCTGTTGGAGGGCGCGAAGGATCACATAGTGTCTAGCCTTCATGGTAAGGCTTCTCCATTCTTTATGTGGAAATCCTTGACAGATTTATTCCAAAGCAAGAGCGACCAGAGGAAGTTGGCACTCAAGGACAAACTCAGGAACATAAAGATGGAGAAAGGCGACAGTATGCCCAAGTACCTCACAAAGTTCATCCAATGCAGGGATGAGCTGGGAAGTGTGGGGGTGACTTTTGATGATGAGGACTTAGTGATCTTGGCTCTCCTAGGGCTTCCGAAGAGTTGGCACTCCTATCAGGACTCTGTCAATGGTCGAGAGAAATTGCCAGGATGGGAGCGACTTTGGTTGGATCTTGTGCAAGAGGAGATAAGGCGGAGTACTAGGGACGGATCTTCATCAAAGAACTCTGATGAAGAGAATTGCACTTTGGCTGCCAAAGAAAAGAAGGGGAAGAGAAAGAAATCTTCTCAATCCAGTGCGAAAGGCAAGAAGCAGGACATGTCCAAGGTGAAGTGCTTTCACTGTCACCAACACGGACATTATGCCACAAATTGTCCGCAGAAGAAGAAAAATAAGCAGGCTGCTGGGACTGCAGCTGAAGAGGCCTTAGCCTCATAGTTTGAGCTAGATTTTTCGCTGATCGCATGCTTGGTCTCAAGTGTGGCAGGATCAGTGTGGTTTCTGGACAGTGGTGCGTCTTTTCACATGACAGGAGATCGAGATTTGTTTACTGATCTGGATGAGAAAGATCTTGGAGTGCACATCGATATGGGCGATGATGGTAGATACAGTGCGACCGGTATCGGTACCATTTCCTTTGAGAGGGAGTCTGGTAAACCCTTCAGATTGAAGGAAGTGATGCATGTTCCAGGATTGAAGAAGAATCTTATCTTTTTGGCGATGTTAGAAGACAAGGGATATGATGTTGTCTTTAGCGAGGGGAAGGCTTTCCTGCATAGTAAGGCAACTGGTGAGACCCGGAGGATAGGGGTTCGAGTTCAGAACCTTTATAAATTGTAGGTAGATGGCTGCGCAAAAATGGCAGGCAAGGCAGAAGGAGTGGTGAGCCAGGATGATGGCGAGTTGTGGCACCGGAGATTGGGCCACCTTCACCATGGAGCTTTGAAGATATTGCAGAAGATTTCTACTGGGCTTCCTAAGGGTACTCTTGTGCACTCAGATCAGTGCAAGGTATGTACCTTGGGAAAATTTGTGAAAGCCACCTTTCACGAGAAGGATAGTCACACCACGACGATCCGTGAGAGAATTCACACAGACGTGTGTGGACCTTTCTCAGCAGCTTCGACAGCAAAGCATAGGTTTTATGTGATATTTGTTGATGATTTTTCTCGTAAGTGCTGGATATTCTTCATGCAGAAGAAGAGCAAGACATACTCAAAGTTCTGTGAGTTCAAGGCACTAGTTGAGGAAGAATCGGGGAAGCAGGTGAAGGCTCTAAGGAGCGACGATGGTGGTGAATTCATCTCTGGCGAATTCAAGGACTTTTGCAGCACAGAAGGAATTCGAAGAAATCTCATAGCACCTCATAACCCACAACAGAACGGGGTTGCTGAGCGGAAGAACAAAACGTTCGTGGGTGCTGCACAGGCGATGTTGCATGATCAAGGCCTACCCATTCACTTGCGGGCAGAGGCATGCAATAATGCAGTATATGTGCAGAACCATTGTCCTCACAGGATACTTGGCATGAGTACACCCGAGGAGGCGTTTTCTGGTAAGAGGCCTAATATTTCCCATTTGAGGATTTTTGGTTCACATGTTTACATTCATGTGACGAAGGATGCCAGAAAGAAGATGGAGCTGACTGCGGAGGTTGGGATATTTTTGGGGTACACTGATATGCCCCACAACTATCGTGTGTATTTTCCAGACAGTCGCAAGACTGTTGTACGACGGGATATCAAATTTCAGGAGGAGAAAGCCATGAAGTGTTCGCTTGAGAGGGAGCCACACTTGCATGCAGATGAGGAGCTATTAGTTCCTAAGGATGAGCCTCAGGATGTGGATCAGCCACAAGAGGAGGTTCATGGAGTGGAAGAGACCACTCATGCAGCACCAACCATCAGAGGGTGGAAGTGCACTACAGAAGCTGAGTGACTGGCTCAAGATGCAGAGAAGGTTGTAGGAGCACCTACATCACAGCGCAGACAGAGACAGTCACCTGACCGGTATACTGGATACATGGCTGTTATGAGCAAGTGTATCGTGACAGAGCCATCCTCTTTCAAGGAAGCTGTGGAGGACCCCGCATGGGTAGATGCCATGGTGGAAGAGTATGATTCTATTGTCAAAAACAGTGCATGGGAGATTGTCCCAAGGCTAGAGGGGAAATCAGTGGTGGGTTCAAGATGGATCTACAAAGTGAAGCAGGCAGCTGACGGGAGTGTGGAGAAGTACAAGGCAAGATTTGTTGCCCGAGGCTTTTCACAGATAGAGGGGATCGATTATGAGGAGACCTTTGCACCTGTCGTAAGGTATTCTTCCATACGGACAATTCTTGCTCTCTCAGTGCAGATGGGGTGGCACATTCATCAGATGGATGTGAAGACTGCGTTCCTCAACGAATTCATTGAGGAGGAGGTGTACATAGAGCAGCCCAAAGGTTTCTATATCTTCAGCAGCGAGTCGCATGTGTGCAGGCTCAAGAGAGCGTTGTATGGGTTGAAACAAGAACCTCGTGCTTGGTACACACAGATAGACAGTTATTTCACCAGACTTGGATTCTCCAAGAGTGAGGCGGATCCTAACCTATACCAAATTGTGGCGGAGGGTAAGTTGCTGATCATTGTACTTTATGTAGATGATTTTATTTTGACAGGTGATGAGCTGTTGATACTCTCATGCAAGGAGGATCTTGAAAAAGAGTTTGAGATGAAGGACTTGGGCCTCCTTCATTATTTTCTGGGATTGGAAATTTGGCAGCGCAGTGGTGGATTGTTTGCTTCTCAGGGTAAGTATGCCCGGGAGATACTGGAGAAGTTCAACATGCATGGCTGCAAGCCTATTGATACTCCTCTTCCTGCTGTCTGGAGGAAGGAGGATGCTACAGCGGAGGTAGTGGATGCCACTGTTTATCGACATTTGGTGGGGTCGCTTATGTATCTGGTCAATACACGACCCAATATATGCTATGCAGTTAACCAGCTTTCACAAGCTATGGTTAAGCCAACCAAGCTCTTCTAGAAGGCAGGCATGCATATATTGAGATATCTCAGAGGCATATATCTCAGAGGCACGTCGGGATATGGATCATGGTACAGAAAGGAGGATGAGTTGAGGCGGCAGTGCTTCAGGCATCGATATCATCATATCAGAGATTATGTGCAGCGGAAGATCATGTTACTTTCATACATTCCTACGGAGGATCAAGATGCTGATATCTTGACGAAGGCGCTCACCAGGAGAAAATTCGAATACCACAGGGGCAGGATAGGGGTTGCAGATAATCCATATCTTGTTGAGAGGGAGTTTTGAGATTGCAACAAGATGATGAGCTTAGTGGAAAGGAGTCACCTTCACTAAGTGGGCCCGTAGGCTATTTTTGGTGCAAAGTCTATTTTTAGAATATGTCTATTTTTAGACATGTGGATCATGGTTCTATGAGTTGCAGGATGCTATTTGTGGATGGTTGGTCAAGTTGGGAAAAATAGTTGGACTTCTATTTTTAGACATACTGGGCAGAATCTATTTTTAGATTGCCAATCTAAAAATAGGGATGTCAAATATTATTAGTTCTTAATAATATTTAGACTCTAAACATTATCTTATTCTCTTGTAGCACTTCAGTTTGATGCCTAGAAGTGGAACATGAAGCTGACAGAAGGAATTACATAATTCCTAGGGTTTAGTGGAGCTATTGCATGAAAGACTTCAGTTAGAACTCATGTGACAGAGTTTGGTGGAGTTGATTGAGGAAGTTAGTGGAGTTGTATTCAATTTAACTAATCTAAACATAGTTGAGCTATTTGTATTCAGTTTAACTAATTGATACAATTAGTGAGAGTGGTGTGAATTAATTATTAAGTAATTCAATAATTATAAACTCATTAATCAACTAAATAATGCATCAGTTAACTTCAGTGCATGGACAGTTTCAGTGGAGACCAGTGCAGGAATAGGTGAAAGAGCAGGTTAACTATCAGTTGTGACTATACTGTTGCTATTTGTAACACACAGATAGGTGGAGTAAGCCCATGAGGATTGTACATTTTAGGCCAGGTGGTTATCTATTTAATGAAGCCATCCCATAGCATTAAAAACGCAATAGAGGCTGGCTATCAAGGGGCAAAAGATTGGAGCATGTGTTTTGCTAGATCTAGCTTGATAGTGTGTAGCAATTGGAGGTGGTGCTGAGAGCTTGTGAGGAGCTTTGTAATATGATTGTTACATGATCTCCATGACATATAATATACAGATAGTTGGGGTTTTCATCTTTAATCTTTCCCATTAAATATTGTGTTCATATGTGTGATTGTTTGTGGTTTTAATGTATGCATGCAATTGATTTTATTTCCGCATGTGATGATCAATGGTAGAAGAGATTCTGTATTATGCATGAAGCTAAAATAGTGTGTGATCAAGAGAATCTTGGTGAATAATATATCAGTTATTCAAATTTCTGCAATCCTCAAAATACTAAATCTTTGACAGCGAGAAGTAGTGGTCCATTGACTAATAGATATTCTTGGATTGTGAATCATATCTTCATCGAACACTCTGATCCAAACCCTCTCCAAATTGGGGGAAATTAATCTGTTAGCCCAGCAAACGTGACAGATGGATGGGCCCCCTTCAATGGAACTGATGGAACGAATATTCTAGGAGAGATTGACACGGTGTTCACCTTATTGATATTCTTGCATGTACAAACAGATAATCAATCATGGCATTCCAGATGTGGTGAGCAACAAGATGGTGGAAGTGGCAGAGGAGTTTTTCACTATGCATGTGGAAGACCGAATGGAATACTATTTCGACGATCCATTCAGTAAAACACGTTTGTCTACCATCTTCAACGCCCATAAAGATCAAGTGTTCAACTAGCAGGACTACTTGAGACATCATTGTTATCCATTAGAAGGCCATGTTCATACTTGGCCTTCGAAACCTGCTAATTATAGGTTAATATTTTGTTTCTTTCGTTTGTTAGATATGTGTGTGTAATTTTGATGAGTATGGCAGAGAACGTGCTAGTATCTATTGCAGAGAAGTAAGGGAACTTGCTCTGAGATTGCTGGAGGCAATATCTGAGAGCCTGGGAGTGGAAGCTGAATTCCTAGCTGACAAAGAGTTGGGAAAGCACGAGAAAAAAATGGCTATAAACTACTATCCCAAGTGCCCCAATCCTGAGCTTACATTCATTTTACCAACCCATTCAGACCCCACTGTACTCACTCTTCTTCTTCAGGATAAGGTGCTTGATTTACAAGTGCTCAATAATGGACATTGGATTTCTGTCAATCCCATTCCTAATTATTTTGTTATCAACATCGGTGATCAATTACAGGTTCCATCTATCTTCTTGGCACCCTAATTAATCAATTCCTTCTTTTGATTTAATTTTTCATTTGTAGAATCCAACAAAGTAAAGGGAAAAATGGTGTTTGTTGTTCACATTTTCAAGTGTTCCATTGTTGATTATCAATTTTCCTTTGGTTGTTGAATTGACTGAATTTTTTGATATAGGCATGTAGAATGCTTTCTGTTTATTTTCTGTATTACTCTAGTTAAGTTGTAAATAATTATGCTGGAGGCGTTATCTTTGCTGGAGTGGGGTGAGAAAACACTGTTCACCCCACCCAATCAAAACATTTCCCCATCGCCTTTCTGTCAAGTAAAAAGTTGATAAGTGTAACCATTCATCCTGCGATAATAGTAATGAATTGTCCTGCTTTGGGCTTCGTTTTCATACCCAGCTGATCGGAAATTTTTTGTTGTTGTGTTCAACAGAGAGGCAAACTGGGCACACTTAACTTCTGCAGAGCCTGCAAGCAAAGACAATGTAGAGTTTAAACTCCTGGTCATGAAATTCCTTGGGGAATTCTTTCACTAGTTAAATTCTGACCTATGAAATAGTGTGGAGAAAATGCCTCCTTCCCCAGCTCTAAGGTGTTCACCTGCAAGGGACCACCAAGTGGAACGGCACAAAAGGGGACGAAGTCTGCAAATCACCCCACATGCTACGGATAGGGATATGACACTGACCTTGCTCTATTCCAGGATATGCAGACAAAGGAAAAAGATAGTTTCTTGCAGCATTCGGGCAATGATTTCACAGCAGAGCCACCTTAAAATATTCTTACATCAATAATTTATCACCGCATATCACAAACAAGAGGTTCATCACCTGCAGCAAGGCATGGGTTGTCTCTTGCATCAAGGCTTCGAAGTGAGGCTGGAAATAGATCAAGGCAACAGTCTGTTTCCCCAAAAGTTTCTAGAAGTGTGAGCTCTTCGAAGAGCCATGATCGTGATCATTTCAGCTCCCAAAGTAAGGGATATGTAGTTTCATCTTGTGAGGATGAGATGGATTCCATTCAATCTGCATTTTCAGGAAAAAAAAGAACAAGCACTGTGAGCATGGTAAATTGGCAAGGAACAAGGAAACAGGAAACATCTCCAAATAGAAGAATTCGGTCATTCTCCAAAAAAACCACAAGATCAACATCAACAATTAATATTTCCCCAAGCTTTGTGCCAAAGAGATCCTTTGACTCTGCATTGCGCCAAATGGTATGCCTCCTATCTTGGAGTATTGGTTTTTTAAGTTTGCAGTGATGTTGTTCGCTCTAATTGCATGGGTTTCCATTTTTCGCTGTTTGACACAACAATATTTTGTTATCTCCTTTCATGTATTTGCATTCTAATTGATTCCTGTAAAGTGAAAGCTTGAGAGTGTTATTCCTAACTGATAAGATTGGAATATCATTAACATCAATCCTCGCATGGAAGCAAGGAATTTCCTGATTTAGGGTTGTTTTGAGTTTTCTTTTCCCATGTGTTGATCTTGTTTTGAGGCTTCAAGTTCAAACATATGCACGAAAATGCAGTTGACATCAAAATTGTGAGCCATATCCAAATGTTCTAAATACCAAAAAGGTTCTGTAAGCTAAGCTAAAATTGATGAATATGAGTTGTGCGCGAAACAGTAAAGAAGTCATGATTTTATACTATATCTATGGTATTATGGCATCTACATACTCTATTTGACAAACAAATGACCAACCAAAGACTCGTTGAGATACACATTAAATTAACATAAATTTTGAAAACATCTAGTGCTCCTGAGTCCCAACTCAATTGATATCTGACATACATGTAATCTTGAAAAACTATGTTATGAGAAAATTGTGGCAGGCTTTTCTTAGAAGTCAGATAGTTAATATAATACTAGTCTAAGTTATAGGATATCAATTTATGCACATTTTCTTGTCATTTGGTGTAAATGTTACAACATTATATAAGAATGGAAAATCTGGATTCAAACACTTACTGAAGTAAAGCAGGAAAAACCTTCTAGAAACCTTTTTATAGCTTGGAAATGTTTTGAATTACAAATATGTAATAAAGGAAAGGATCGTTTACCTTTTAGTTCCAACGAGAACTATTGGAACACCAGGTGCAAAATGCCTCAGCTTAGGAAGCCACTGTACAGTCATTGTGGAACTTATGTTAGACAACCATTTTAGTAAACAAGACATCCTCACATCAAACTTTCAAGATATTATATTTGTTTGGGTGGAAAAAATGTGTCTTCTCACAAGTTATTTCAAATAGAACCCAAAATAAGATTGCATAAAGCACAATCCACATAAAACAAAACTCTTTGGTAATATTCTCATAGCTTGCCTTGCTAATAAGAGAAAATTCCAGAATAAAAACATATGCGCCCCTATAGCTCAGAGCTCTTAATCTATTGTAGTCCTCTTGACCTGTTCCACCAAATTTTCAGAGAGGGCCTAAAATCTAAACTCCTAGAATGGTTACTCTTTGAAATAAATAGCAATGCACATAAAATTACTGTTTAAGAACTTTAAACCCAAGAAAACACATCTAGGTAAATAAATGCATCCTACAATTTAACATGAAATATAGAATGTCTTTAAACAGAGACTACCGAAGAACAAGAAAATCTTGGATAAGAACTCTGATTCCACCATTAGTACCTGTTGTACCCCACAAACCAAGGTTCACCGTGTTGCCATCCACCACAACATTTGCACTGAAGTTATCAAAAAATTTGTTACATAGTCTTGAGATCCACCATAAAAACATATAATTAATATTGCAGCCTCAACCAGACATTAATAAAGTAAATTAAGACCAATTCCAAATAACACCAAAAGTTGAAATATGCACAAATCTTGTCACTTGTCAGCTAATTTATGCCATTATGTTCATTAAAATACTGCCCAGAAACTCCTTTAAAACCCTTTCACCAAAAAAAACTATTAAAAGTACTTGTCTTTCTCTATTTTCAAAACATAGTGAAAAGGCTAGAAAATCTCTGGATCGAAATCCAGCAAAATTTTCCCTAACTTGGAAGCACTAACGCTTAAATCAAGAGATCTATTAAGTAATCTCTACCACAATAAATTCAGACACTAGCTGATAATGTCTTTAAAATCCTTTCTGTTGACCAAAAACCATTAATTTATCTTGTTTTTCCCAAATGTGTCGATTGTATCGTGTCTGCCCGGCCACGCACGTTTCGAACGTGTGTTTTCCTTATAAAATGTGCCTCCCTCACAGCAAAGCATCCAAAAGGCTAATTTTCTCCATGTTATCAACTCCATCTTTATACACCATTGGTACCAATTTAAATTTTTTTAATAACGTTTCCCTTTACAATCTCCATTGAAGGAAACATCCATTACAAGATGGTGACATTAAATTGCAAGGGGCTATGCTGTCGATTAGAAGCGCTACTTACAGGCCTTATTCAAACAGCTGGCCACCTTTGTTTGCCAAAAATAAAAAATACTAAGACTGAACCAAATCCCATCTACTTGAAGTCCCTGAGCATCCTCAATAGAGGCGTTCAATTGGTGAAAATGTGCGAGAAAACCAGCCCTCTTAATACTCTCCAGAAACTGAGATATACTTCTAAAATCCACCAGCTAGAAAATGACATCCGTGACTTCGTTTCGTACCAGATGCCTGACCAATTATCTCTTGAGTTGAAGAATATCATATTAGAGTTCAAGTGTCTTCGCCATTTGTACGAGTTAGAGGCAGTGGATGAGAGAAACCTGAATGAAACAATCGTTCCCAGGCTCACCAATGATCCCGATGAGAATGCCATGATGTTACAACAAATGGGTTCACATGCTATGTTTGATGGAGCTTTTGATGAAGCTTCTTCTACTTCTAATTGTAGTGGCTCAGTGAAGTCTGATTTTGTAGTGGGACTAGAAAATAATATCTGGAATTTGAAGAGGATTCTGGGACTGGAAGACCCTTGTGACAACTCGAGATCGTTCTATCATCCGCACAACAACCTCTACCAGGATTTATGAATTGCCATTGCTATATGATGCCGATGCTCTTCCCCTTTTCCTCTTTTGGGCTTTTGGACAGAAATCAATTCCAAGTAATGCGGACAACCAGCTAGTCAAGCAAGTAATGCAATTTATATGCAATATATTATTTTACTAAGTACTAAGTTTAGTTCAATTTAATGATTGTGACATAGTGTTCTCCTAAATGTCCCTAATTACAAGCAATTACTACAGTGGAATATCATATTAGGATATCATTATAGTTTTACATAATTCCATATTAATACTTACTATGCTCTTAACAATGGTATCGGTAATCCATTAAAATAGATTCTAGCCATATACTCAATTGTATATTCATCTTCATAAACAATAAAAAAAAACCTGTGAATGAACTTTATACTTATCAGGCAACTATTCATGCTTTCAACAACTTTTTTTTTTTTGGTATTTGATTGGTTTCCACCTACATAATTTTCACTAGTGTTGTTAATGTATGAATCACAGGTGCAAGTGGAATGTAAAGGTCTGCTACTTGCTCTGAAGGTGATCGGAAGCTCTTTGTATGGTCAGCCTCATCCGGCCTGGGAGGGTGCCAAGAACAAACTCTTAAAAGGGGAATCAAATATCAAATTATCACAAAGAAGGGCTTCTTAGATGCTTGGAGACCAGTATTGATGACCTGGATGGGGAAGCACGGGAGTGCTTCTTAGACTTGGGGTCATTTCCAGAGGATAGAAAGATATCAGTGGATGCATTATTGGATATTTGGATTTATATGCGAAATATGGAGTGGCACGATGCTTTTGTCATCTTGTTAGAGCTTGAAAGCAGAAATATGTTGAATTTAACAAACAATCTTAGGTAAGCGCCTTCATTTCTAACTATTTTGTGCTCAATATCATTTGATCATAGCTTCCTTTGTCTTATACATTGTGTTGTCTTGGTAATTGGATGTAGTAGGAGCCAAGCAATCAATTATGGAAGTGCCTCTGAGCTGTACTTTTCTCAACATGATGTAATGCGAGACTTGGCCCTATATTTGGCATCCCGAGGTAGCATAGTTGGTAGGAAGAGGTTGCTTATGCCTAAAAAGGAGGACAGTAAGAACTTTAATAAATTTTCCTATTTCAATAGACCATATACCTTTAATGATATCTAGGTGTTGATCATTGATTCAAAAGTTCTTGGAAAATATATGCAATAACCTATAATGTTCTAATATAGCTTTTCTTCTATGGTTCACCTATGTAGGTGCAATGGAAGACGATCAGTGGTGTGAGATGAATTTTGGTGAGGTAGAGGCTTTGGTATTACTCTTTTCTGCAACCAAATACTTTCTTACATAATTTTTGAGTTACATGAAGAAACTGAAAGTCCTCATAGTGTTTAATTATGGGTACAAGAAAGGCACAGTGAACAATCTACCAGCCTTATCTTCACTTACTCAGCTTAAGACTATTCACTTGGAGAAGTTGAATGTGCCTCCACTTCAAGAGCACAGTAAAGCATTGCAAAAATTGGAGAAGATATCTCTGACATTATGTGAAGGGCTTGGAAATATGTCCAGGTTCAACAGCTCCTAGTCAAGCCTAAAGCTTCCCATAATGCGAGATTTTAACTTGGACCACTGCTATGATTTAGAGGAGTTACCCCTTGGTATCTGTGACACATCTTCTGTTGAGAAGCGATCTATCACTAGCTGCCACCTTCTTAGTCGTCTATCACTTAGCATAGTTCTTACTGAAAATTTTCCTTTGGATTCAATAAGAACTTCAGTGACTGAACACTCTCCTGATCCTAGGTGTACAGATCCCGAGTCCTGAAAACTGTCTCTAGGCTCGTATTTAAACTCAAGGGCATTGAGATGGGTCTTTAGAGATATATTCTGCACAGCTTCATGCTCCCTAGGCTCTTGAGGGACTTTGGTTACATCACAGTTTGTCCCTGCAACCTCACATTCCATAAGCTCTTCAGGAACTCTGATTACTTTACAGTTTATCTGCACAGCATCATGTTCCATATGCTCTTCAGGAACTGTGGTTACTTTACAGCTTGTCTCCTCAGCAGAAGTTGGACCAATCTTGGTCAGTTTAAAGATATTATCTCTCTGGGCTATCAAACAATTTCCTTTGTCTTCCTGTTCCTCATATTTCTGTTCCGCCATTCTTTGTGGATAACTGTGATCTCCGTTATCCTCTGTAATGTGAACAACCATAATAAAGTGATAAATTTTTCCTAACTTTACTACTATTTTCACTTCCAGCGTTTAATTTGCACCTCTCGGTGCAAATGCTAGTTCTATTATTATTTATTGTTCGAGATCAATTAATATTTTGTATTAAAATTTTTAAATATCTCTTAAAATTGATGGAATGCTAATTTCTGATTTTGCACTTTCTAAAAGCTCCATAATTATGGATGACTGTTTTACTGGTATTGTTTTCTACTTCAATGTTTTTGGCTTAATGCAAGTTAGTTTGAAAAATCTCTTAGATTATAATCCAATGATTGGCTGAAGTTCTAAAATTATGATAGGTCAATCTCAACTGTTTTAACGAGTCATTGAAAGTAATTGGTTATCTTGTTAGATTTATATTTCCTATATGAAGCCAACGACTGTGAGGATGGCCATAGGTGGGTATTTCTTATCAAGGGTTTGACCTATTCATTTTTGTAAAAATATTTGCATGTCAAAACTATTGTCTTCAACATGTATACTTGAGGCTGGATCCAAATTTTCCCTATTTGACTTATCTTCTAACAGTGTCATACTTCTCTCCATGGTGGATAAAATAAAAATCAGCATCAACTGTTTGGTTTTCCTTGGTTGCAATATTGATTCAATACAAAAGTAGGATGTCTAAAGTGGCAGAGGAAGATATGAAGCTACATCAGACAAGGCGTTTGCATGTGCTGATATTATAAGAAAGGTCTTGTGCCAACTTGCACTTCTAGTACATTCACATGGAGACGATGTTTCAAAGATAATTTAGTTCCAAATTTATTAGACTTAGGCTATAAGTTAGAATGTTAAGTTCTGTGAAGCATTGACAATTAAGCTAAAATCATAAGATTAAAACCAAAGCTAAAACACTGGACTATTTCCTTGTTGTGTAATATTCCACATTAACGAGTTCTACAGAATTCCTGAAAGTTGATGAAAAAGGCCAGAATGATGACACTAAAATTTAAAAGAAGTGTAAAATAACTTGTAATCATGATTTTTTTGTTACCCAGTCAGTCAGACTTTTCTGATTTAACCATAGGAAATTCATTATATTGTGGAATTGCACTTTGTGATTAGATGGACCAACCAGACATATGCCACTGCTATTTAAACAAGTTTTATTATTTTACGTCTGTTGTCCAAGTCTAACGCATTAGCTTAGATGATGAAGGTTTTAACAAACCCCAGGACTGCATTTTCCCCTACAAAACGATAGTTAAAAGTATATCCTGGTTTTCTTATGTAATATTTAACTCCTGTATGAGACTGAAGTGATAATTTTGTTGCTTGAAATGTTTTACGTGTAAAGATATTTTCCGAGTTTGTTAACTGTAAGGAGGTGCACATTATTTTTCATTAATATTACTTTGGTTTTGTAGGTGAACATATTTAAGGATGCTGCAGTTCTAATGATCCGGTATATTGACCAAATACGCGGTGAAGAATTTGAAATTAAGTATCTAAATATTGGAGGAGGTTTAGGCATTGATTACTATCACAAGGGTGAAGCGCTTCCTACCCCTAAGGATCTTATAAATTCTGTAAGTCCTTAAAGCTTTTAAGCATTGGCTTAAACTAAGTTACTTTTTATTCAAACTTACACTCTTTTTCTGCCCAAGTTACTGTGCTGGCCTTGTTACAGCTATTTTGAGAATATATATATACACTTTAAAGATGTATATTTGCACCATTGGTTGTTTCTTCAGGTAAGAGAGCTAGTATTATCTGGAAATCTTACACTCATTTTTGAGCCTGGGAGATCTCTTGTTGCAAACTATGGTTTTCTTGTGAGTTGAGTTTCTGGAGTCAAGACAAATGGTAACAAGAAATTCATTGTAGTTGATGGCAGCATGGCAGAGCTTATTAGGCCTAGCCTTTATGGAGCTTACCAAGTTAGTACATAAATTTGACTTGGGGCAAACCCAACTTTTTTTGATGATGCATGATTGAAGGGATGATGATTTCCAAATGAATATATAAGGGATAATTTGTCATACTTTTGTAGTCTCCTTATTGACAGGAAATATTACTGGTATTGAGATTCCTAGATACTAAATAGACCATTCTTTCTCATGATACGCACACAGTCTGAAAGTTGTGATATGAATCATAAAATGATTTTGAGATTTTGAGATTTTTCTAACTGATATTCTTCTTGATACACAACACATTGAGCTAATTTATCCACCTGCCCCAAAGGCAAAAATTCAAACTTTTGATGTTGTTGGGCCTGTATGCGAGTCTGCAGACTTTTTAGGAAAGGACAGGGAACTTCCAACTCCATAAATGGTGGTTAGTTACAGGAAAATAATTATCACACCTAATATACATGCATGATGATAAGGAATTGATTTTCCAATATGATATTTAATTGTTTCTAGAATTATTTTGTGATGCTTCTTTGAAGGCATACACTTGTGGCTTAACTTTGAGTGGCCATCCTCTTTCAGTGGGCAGGAATGGTGGTCCATGACGCGGGAGCTTACTGCATGAGTATGTCATCAACTTACAACTTAAGAATGAGGCCAGCATAATAATGGGTAAGTTGAGTTGTGAATGCATATTTTTGTTTCTAGATTGGAGTGAATGCTATATTTTTAAAGCTTGACAATGCTGATTTTGACGATTGAGAGAATGCTAGACAGATTCAAGATGATGGATCAGTTAAAAAGATAAGACATGCTGAAACAATTGTAGGTGCTTGCTATAACTCATGACATTCTTGACCATATTGTATTATAGCGTACAAGAAAATTCAGGGTCTTCTTGTCAAGTTTGCTAGGCTATTGGGTAGTTGGTGCTGAACTTAGGATCTTGAAAATTACAAAATTTTGATTTGACGTTAACAGATTTTGATATGAATATTTTTTAGAGTAAAAAGTAACTGCAGATAAAATTTTCATTTTCCTCTTCTGGGCTATTGGTGTGTTCTCTATATGGATTACTTCATAGAGTGTATTTGTATAGCAGTTTATTGAAGTTGTTTGTATGACATCTTTTAAAGTTGTTAGAAGGCAGTTTTGGACCAGCTTTAAAACAGTCTTGTAGCAGCAATTGATTTTTTTTTTTTTTAACCTTTAAATAACCCTTTATAGCACATTGAAAACCTTTTGATGATGGATTTAGAGCAGGTTTGAATATTTATTTTCGACAATTATTTGAATCATTTGAAGATCTAGAGAAATCTCCTTGGAGCGACTATTGAAGGATCTTCGATACCATCATTACTATGCCATTATTCTGGGAAAATTATATTAGTGTTCCTTTATGTTAGTGTAACTTTCTTTTAAATTTTAACCTCCTATTACATTCTTTGAAAGATATATAGGAACTAAAATTTCCATATATTTCACTTAATTATTGCTTTCCCCACTCCCCGACGTTACTTTGCACCTCTCGGTGCAAATGTTAGTTACATAGTCATTACAAGGAAGACCTACCTAGTTACACTCTTCAACATTATAACTATATATTATTTTGATGTTTTTAGGTTGGAGATTGTACTATTTTCATTGGAGGATGCTACTATTGATGCGCACAAGGCTCTTGAGTTACTTGGTAGGATTCTCGCAAAATTGGTTGTTGAAGGGATATTCTTTATTCAAGATATAACAAGGGAAATCAAGGTTGGAGGTACATAGCTAGGAAGCTTATTAGAAACGAGGGGATTTTGAGGTATTTCTCAAGAAGAAAATTTCAAGGTAGTCTGCTCACAATTTTAATGCCTGATAAATTTTGTGGTTTATTTGTGATATCTCATGTTGACTAGTGAATGGTTGGTTAGTTTTTAGCTCGTGCTCACATTTTTTGGTTCCTGAAGCTTGAGCACTTTATAACAAAAATAGGCAAAGTCAAACAACACAAATGGTCCACTAGCTCTCTTTTCATTTGCTAATATTATAATGCAGTTTTATTAGAGGCACTGCTTGTTTATTTATTTTTGTTAGAAAAGGGTTTGCTCTTGGTTTTATGTGATTTTCAATTTATCGTATGTAGCATGTTGAGAAATGGGAAATGATAACGTGACATTTATTTTGCAGAAATTGATGTTGAAGGAAAATTGCTTTGACATTGTTGATGTTAAGGTATATGTTGTATAAACTATTTATAGTCTAATTTATGTTATATTCTAGTGTTCATTGTCTTTCATTTCTTACAGTGCATTGTATTTTCTTTTGTTTTCAGAAAATGAAATCAGTATTGATGGTAAGAAGCATGAATTTAAAAAAGAGAAGAGCAATAACATTGGAGTGACAAATGCAAAAAGAGAGGAGAACTGGTTTGGTGATACCCTTAGAAGCAATATCTCGCATAAGACACACATGTAAAGACTGATGATCAAGTCTTCAGAGTTGGTGAATTCATCTGTAATGCCTTGACAACACAATGATAATGTTTTGAAGTGATGAAACATCATTTCATGTGTAAATTGTAGTCCAACTAATATAAAGTTGGAAACTCATATTGTAATATTTTAACATTTCATATAATATAATTTATGTGGTTGAAATTATTTATAGTTGCACTTGATGTTGATTAGTATTGTAATTAAAATATGCGACTTTGTGTTTTCATATTAGATGAACATGCACATTGTATGACATTTTTTAAATCATACAAATTAATTTATGTTGATTAATAATGAACACAAATAAAATAAATATGCGACTAAATTAGTCATTTAGAATGATTATTAATGAAATGAATATAAACTACTAAATTAGTCATTTATATAATGAATAAATGGCTACTGCAAATGATAAATTTGTGACTACAAATGATGACTAAATTTTGCATATATACGACTATTAGTAGCTAATTTACAGTATCTTATAACACGACTAAAATTTAGTCACATTTCTTCAGTCATTAATTGGTTTCAAACAATGACTAAAATTTGCATATATATGGCTAGTAGTAGCTAATTTACAGTATTTTATAACACGACCAACATGTTGGTCATAGTTCTTTGGTCATTAATTGATTTTCTTGGGTGATCATATAGAAATATATTTTGTTGTATATTTGGTCATTAATTGTGACATTTAATGAAAAAATCAAAGACCAAATGAATGAATAAATGAATGATTAAATCAGTGACCAAATGAATGACTAAATTAGTGACAAAATGAAAGACCAAATGAATGACTAAATTAGTGACCAAATCAATGACTAAATCAATGACCAAATCAATGACCAAATATACAACTAGATAACAAAATTGAGATAACCAATTAATGACTAAGTTAAAAACGACCAAAAGTTGGTCGCGTTATAAGATACTGTAAATTAGCTACTATTGGTCACCGACCAAAAAATAGTCGTTTATATGCAAATTTTAGTCATTTTTTTAGTAACAAATTATCCAAATTGTACTAGTGAAACAAGTGCTATACCTTCCATTCTCAATGAAGATAATTGAATTTTTGTATCATCATCTTGAAGGTTTTGGATTCTCAAATAGACCTCCAATTTCCTAATCCAATTATCAAGATTTTCTGCATTTTCTTCACCATTAAACACTGGCAATTCAAAATTAACATCAAGTTTTAAAAAAGGACTTTTACCAGTGCTATTGGACTTGTGGCTGATGTACTTAAGAAGAAGTAGAGGATGATGATGATGAGGGTGACCATGATGGCTCTCCATTGCCTCCATTTTCCTTCTTTGACTTATCTTCATCATGGTGACCTCCTGAAGATCATTTTCCTTCCTTGTGAAGTTTTGTAATGTTCCAAAATTTTAGCCTCAAAGCTAAATGGAACATTAGAGTTAGCAGCAACTTTAGTCGGTGAATAAAGGGGTAGGAAAGCCCATAAGTCTCATAAAGAGGGATAAAAACACTCCAAATGTGAAAGGGGACACTCTTTATAGCTTAATAAAACACCTCCATGTGTGAACAGCGATAAAATCAAGTTGATTCAGTCCACTTTGACTAAGTGAACAACACAATTGTGGAGGAGGAGGAATCCAAGAAGGAATAACGCAGTTTTGGAGGGAGATGTATCTTTGGATAGAGATGACCTAATTGAGTGGGGCCAAGGGAAATAAAAATCATGTTTTATTTAAGGAAGAGGATGGCAGCATTATTCTTCATGTTTTAGATCATTAATCTTGTCTACTCAGACTTTTGCTTCCTCTTGTTGTTTAGCAGGGTAGCAATGTTATTTAGCACCGGGTGTTCCCGAGTGGGAATCCCACCTCTCTCCTTGAGGAGCATCATTGGGAGAGTTTGAATTCATCATTCCACATCAGGTTCTCAAGCCAAGCTTTAGCCTACTTCACCAGTGCATTTTTTTCGGAGATTGTGCAGTGTTGCTAGGTGCAGCAGTGGAAGGGATTGGAATCCCGGTTTCTGAGCTAGTTTCTCCCTGGAGGAAGGTTTCATTCACTTGAGGGAATTGTTTGGAGAAATATAGAGCCTATTTCAGATCTGTGGTATCAGACCACAAATTTCCCCTACATTCCCAGCGTTGTTCCAGCTAGGGAATGTGTTATTTTGGAGGCAGCATTCAACAGATGGTCTAGTGGCTCCGTTGCAGTGTTTCCTTGTGATTGAGAGGTCCAACCTATCATGGGAGGAAGCCCTTGAGGGATATACATCATATCAGACATATTTTAGCCTTATACACTCTTATTATTTAGTGTTGCAGTGATTATTCAGTAATTTTCTGAAGATCACATATGTATGCAGAGTGTTTGACAAGAAACCCTTGCCGGGTTCTCTTGTATTTTGTATTAGGAGACTAGATCTCAGTTTGTAAGCTTGTTTATCTAATATATGAGTAGATATATTTATTTCCTTAACTTTTCGAGTTAAAACCCTCATAATACTGCGCAGTCACTTTATGCAAAAATCCTTATGTTGCAGTGTTTGGGGTTTTTGGTCATTTTTAGCTACACTAGTGTGGGAGGTCTGTTTAACCCACCTAGTTTGATTTGTTTCGGATATATTCTTGGATTTATGTTTTATATTGACTAATATATAGGATCCAGGAGTCCATTTCAGTATTTTATTGCATATGTTGATGGGAATGCGTTTTTAGTGCATGCTTGCTGAGTTGTCCCAATTTTGGGATATTACAGTGGTATCAGAGCTGCAATCTTGGCTCAGCCTATGGATCTCAGGCCATTATACTTTAGAGGAAGGAGAGACGGATAGAAAATAGAAGGCTTCAGTATGTGAAGGAAGAAAGGAAGACAAGCTTACAAAGCTTCTTCCAAAATCTATGCAGAGCTTTCAAGGAGAGCTGAAGAAAATGAGATTGGAGATGGGATCTCCAAAGGAGTTTGGATCTAGAGCTGAATCTAGATTTTCACATGGTGAGTGTGAGCATGCAGATACACACCATGATGCACAGCACAGTCAAGTGCCCAGATCTATCTTGAGATGGATGGGAGGAGGAAGAATGCCTAAGAGGAGAACTCTTAGTGATTTTTTGCAAGAGTATGAATCTCAAACTAAGAGGTTTAGAGATCATACTGATTTCCAAGATTTTTGCAAGATCTAGGTGGAGAAGAGAAAGCAGTAGGATGCAGGTAGATTTCTTCTATCTACTTTTTCCGGATCACCTACATGTTCAACTGGAGCTTGGGTGGAGGAGCTAGACTCCTATTTTCAGTAGCACCATATTTCTGAAGAGGAAGCCATTAGAGTTGCAGCGCTGCATTTCAGAGGTAAGGCTCATGCATGGTGGATTTTTGAAACTTATTCTTTGAAAAATGAAAACACTTCCTCTTATGCAAGATTCATAGAAACATTGGTGGGGAGGTTTGGTGAAGAACTTCCTAAGACACATGAGCAAGGAAAACTTGGGAGAACAAAACCCTTGCATGTGATGGAGGAAAATCCACTTCAGAAAAACATGGGAGGAGTTGAAATTTTTCATTACACATTGCTAGAGGCAAGACCTCTAGTTCTATTCTTAAACAAGAGGGCACGAGGATATCTTTTTCATAAGAGGGTCTAATTGTTGAGATGTTGCCTACACATATTGATGGAGGTAAGGGCAACAACGTTGTCACATCTAGAGCACATCCAGTACCTCATGCAGAGGGAGGAGGAGCACATGCTCCAATAGGAGGGATTCTTGTATCCTTACAAGGAGTTCCCTAAGATCTCATACATGGAGGTCCAAGCACAATCAGTGAGTAGCATGATTATGCAGCCTTGCAGCTGGAAGGAGGAGGTAGGGAGGAAGAGCAGAATCACTTGATGAGAGGCACACACCCTTCTCTATTTTGGAGAGCCAATGCTAGGAAGAGATAGACTGATTTGCGTTGTAAGGGCAGGGGCAAGGTTGCCCAACCACATGAGCATTCTACTCTTGACATTGATGTCTCACTACATGGAGGCATTCCACCTGCGAGGCCACCTGATCTAGAGTTGATGGAAGACATCTTGTCTTTGGATTCACCACTCTTGGATTTTGGAGAGGTGAAGAGTTTAGAGGGAGACTTTGGCATGGGGGATGTCAAAGTAGCAGGCAACAACATGAGGAGAGCTTCACATGCCAGATCACCAGCGTTGTCTCTTAGGAGGATTGATCCTTATTGGAGATCTCAGCTCTTGGTAGAGTACTCCAAGGATATTGGTGCATGCATGACTCTTGATGACCCGAATGGAGATGATAGATACATGGTGGATGATGTGGTCATCTATCCTATGGTAGGATCTTATTGACTAGATCTTCTAGTCTCAAGGAGAAGTTGCTACATGCAGCACATGAGGACTTCTCTTCTATGCACTTTGATGCATATTTTCATTTGATGGAGGAGTTCACTTGGGATGGTATCCAACATGACATATATCAGCATATGGAGAGATGCATAGCCTGGATGGTGATGAAGAGGAGGAAATAGCCACTTCCTTACTCATTAGAGGTGAGGGAAAGATTCCAGATGAGCCATCTCATCTCAAGATCTCAAGTACATAACAGAGGAGGTATAATTTCACATTTTGTATTGTACTTATTTTCCTTCTTTGAGCAGCCTGATGTATCAAGAAGAAATATCACTTCTTGCATATTTTATGATGATGTACTTGCAGCTACTTGTAGCATTGATTTTGGCTATCTTTTTAGTGGTTTGTGGGGGAAGCCACATGTATCTGGGTGTTCACCATTGGCACCATATTGTAACTTCATGATTCCATCTTATGAGATGATTGTGGCAACAAACAAGTGGCTAGTAGAGAACTTTTCATTTCTTATTTTGAAGCAGGCAAAGGATACATTGCGCTGGTTCCATGAGTGGAACTATGATTCATTCTCCGGTTGTCATTTGGAAACTTGTTCTCATTGTACTTTTATTCCATATATTTCTAATATGTTTATGTTCATGGGGAGCTTTGTTTGGAGAGTAGGCTTGAGATGGAAGATGCCCATTTGGAGCATGATTCTCCCCACTTTATATGTTGTGCATTTCAGGAGGAACTATGGGCAAACCATGATTTCCATATCACACTTTTTCTCTTCTTGTGGGAGGAACCACTTGGAGAACTTGAGGAGGCACTTCATCGCTGAATTGTTTATTGGGGCATAATACAAGTTGGCCATCATGATATTACTCCATGGCTTGTATGAGGGAGAGGTGGGAAAGCAACAAAATTTGTTGTTGTTGTGGTTGCACTTGGGAGAGTATGGGCGGAATTATTCTCATACTTTTCATGAAATTTCTAAAGAGGAGGAAGGCACATTCATGGTGCACGGAGGCTACCCTTCAGCATTGAAGGATCATGAAAGACTTCCATTTAGGAAGAAGATCTTCTCACATAGCAGCATGATGGTGGATGGATTTTTCATATGGAATGTCAAAGAGAGGAGTCATGGAGCCTTATTTCTAAGGCCTACACCGCTGTCACATGGGAGTGTGTTCTTATTGATGGAGTGTTCCAAGGAATATATGTATCCCTTCTTCTTGCAGATTTTTATGAGGGAATCCTCATGGGGGAACCTATACATGGACCTCACTTTCAGCCTACTCACCATGCATGGTAATAAACACATTTCTGTACTTGTTGATTACTCCATTGAGTATTTTTATCTTCTCACCATATATGAGCAGTGCATTGCTCCACAAGAGAGCAAGAGTATTTATGGGTTTCATGGTCACTTTAGGGCCAATGTTTGTAATGATAGTATCCCATCTATACATGAATTTGGGCAAGTGTATTTTTATCTTACCTATGTACAGCTGATAGACATTGATGCTTACTTCCCCATATTGGAAGAGAAAAAATACACAACTTATAAATTGTTGCAAAACCACTTGCCACATGACATTCTCAAACAATAGTTGGGGAGACTGCGTAATATCCACTTGGAGAACCTTTGGTACCATCCAAAATTGCACATAAATTTCAAATTTTTTTTGATTTGGATGGAAAATGATGATGATGTGCCATTCATCTTGAATGGAGTGGTTTGGGTTGGCATGTCTCATGATTTTTGAGGAAGAGCCTTTGGAGACTCAATCTTCTTCTTGCCATTAGAGGGAAATCATGTTGCAGCCCAAGATCAACATGCCCTCTACACTTATCATAAGTGCATAAGGGGATAGTGTGGGATAGGCCCTCTTTCCTATCATGTTCATTTATTCAGCCCACCTACATTTCAGGAGCCAGAGGTGGAGGATATTCTTAATGAGTTGCCATGTTGGAGGGTGACTCACTTCATTTGGATGATAGCATGGGTGAGGGAGGCACTCATTCACCATGTTGGTCATCACTCCTACTTTGTGGAGGCCATGAGACAGCAAGCAGGTTCCCATTCACACTTTCCACCTTTGATTGATGTAGACCATTTGGTTTTGCACACTTGGGAGGAAACATTGGATGACAATTTATTTGCAGATTCTTTTGATGCAGTGATGGAGGCTATTGAAGGGAGGCCACATGAGGAGGAGGAGAGAAATTTTTCTCTCCCTATACATTTTCTTGACGAAAAGAAAATATTTTGGAGGGGAGGACTGTAATGTTCCAAAATTTTAGTCTCAAAGCTAAATGGAACATTAGAGTTAGCAGTAGCTTTAGTCGGTGAATAAAGGGGTAGGAAAGCCCATAAGTCTCCTACGGAGGGATAAAAACACTCCAAATGTGAAAGGGGACACTCTTTATAACTTAATAAAACACCTCCATGTGTGAACAGGGATAAAATCAAGTTGATTCAATCCATTTTGACTAAGTCAACAACACAGTTATGGAGGAGGAGGAATCCAAGAAGGAATAACGTAGTTTTGGAGGGAGATGTTTCTTTGGATAGAGATGACCTAATTGAGTGGGGCCAAGGGCAAGAAAACTCATGTTTTATTTAAGGAAGAGGATGGAAACATTATTCTTCATGTTTTAGATCATTATTCTTGTCTGATCGGACTTTTGCTTCCTCTTGCTGTTTAGCAGGGTAGCAGTGTTTTTTAGCACTGGGTGTTCCCGAGCGGGAATCCCACCTCTCTCCTTTAGCAGCCTCATTGGGAGAGTTTTAATTCATCATTCCACATCAGGCTTTCAGGCCAAGCTTCAGCCTATTTCACCAGTGCAGTTTTTCTAGATATTGTGCAGTGTTGCTAGGTGCAGCAGTGGAAGGGATTGGAGTCCCAGTTTCTGAGCTAGTTTCTCATTGGAGGAAGGTTTCCTTCACTTGAGGGACCTGTTTGGAGAGCTCTAGAGCCTATTTCAGATCTGTGGTATCAAACCGCACATTTCCCCTACATTCCCAATGTTTTTCCAGCTAGGGAATGTGTTATTTTGGAGGCAGCATTTAGCAGATGGTCTAGTGGCTCCGTTGCATGTTTCCTTGAGATTAAGAGGTCCAAAATTTCATGGGAGGAAGCCCTTGAGGGATATACATCAGATCAGACGTATTTAAGCCTTATACACTCTTATGCTTCAGTGTTGCAGTGATTATTCAGTAATTTTCTGAAGATCACCTTTGTATGCAAAGTGTTTGACAAGAAACCCTTGCCGGGTTCTCTTGTATTTTGTATAAGGAGACTAGATCTCAGTTTGTAAGTTTTTTTATATAATATACGAGAAGATATATTTGTTTCCTTAACTTTATAAGTTACAAACCTCATAATACTGCGCAGTCACTTTATGCAGAAATCCTTGTGTTGCAGTGTTTAGGGTTTTTGGTCATTTTCAGGTACACTAGTGTGGGAGGTCATTTTAACCCACCTAGTTTCATTTTTTTCAGCTCTATTCTTGGATTTATGTTGTATATTGACTAATATACAGGATCCAAGAGTCCATTTTAGTATTTTATTACATATTTTGCTGGGAATGAATTTTTAGTGCATGCTTGCTGAGCTATCTCGATTTTGGGATATTAAGAGTTTAGATCCTTCTCCTTCTAGTCTCTCATTCCTTTCTTGATAAAGGATTCTAACCATCTCAGTCATGTCAAGGAATGATTTCCTTAACACTCTTTCTTCCTCCTTGGGATCAACTTCTTCATGAATTTCTCCTTCCTCATGAGGCATACTTAATGGAGCCTTTGAGAGCCTTCTGCTTCCACCAATTTTCCTTCTCCTCTCTTGAGCTTGAGCCTTGTAAGCATCTGAAACTTGCAAACAGTTAAAAAATCATTTTCACTAAGCAAAACCAGAGAATAAACTATAGCTATGTTACCAATATGATTTGAAATTACTATATTAGTTTTTTTGTGCTAAGTGTCTTTTCAGTTTATAAACATGTGCATAAGTGGTTCATTAGTTTTCATAAGTATTGAGTAGTTTTTCCATGAATTGTATATGTTTTTTAGTGAACTAGAAGCATAAAAAACGCTTAAATAACACTGAAAAACAATGTAAAATATAGAAATAAGTCACCACATGAAATTTACACAGCAGGCATGATGAAGCCGTTCACCCCTCCTGGGCTGCATCTGCTGGTCCAACTCCCCATGGCATATCCATCTTTCATTATGCTCAAAATTTTTCTATTACATGTAGTTACAGTTCTCTAATGGTTGTTTTCTCTACACCAATGGCTCCAGAATGCTCCAATTAGTCAAAAATGACTCTTCATTCACTCAGAATGGGCAAAAATTGAGTCTCCTCTTTTTCCCATTTTCAACTAAAAAATCTCCACTAAAAGTAGAGAACTCCACTTAACTGGAGTTAAAATAGCATAACCGACAAAAATGGTGTGCTTGATAATGTACCTGCTGAATTTAACTACACTATTAAATGTTGCGGTTGGAGTGGCCACATGCCAACCCAAAACCCGCGGGTTTCTAACCATAATTGTCGATGGAACCTGGGGTAGTGACTACAGTTTTAAGGTTTGACTGCGGGTTGAATGTCATGGGTTAGCACTGATCGCAGATTTTGGTTGGAATTTAACATATGTCATGTGACATATATGTTGGAACCGTTGGCAGGTTGGGACCACCAGCAGTTCCCAACCCCCATTTGACATTTCATTAAACCATAACATAAAGTTGTTGCCCATAAGGTTAAGAACTAATCATGTAGTGCAGACAATAAGACTTGTGCATGCCCAGTGGGAGGTCTCAGGGTCGAGCCCTACGGACCCTCACCAAAATTTTATACACGATTTCAAGGATACGTGACAGCCTCAGGGCCAGCCATGTGGTGCCCTTTAATTTCCTCCTCCAAACCCCGTACAACAAATAAAAAAGCTAACACTTTTCATCCATTGATTGGCTTGGTGGAAAGGAATATTATTTGGAATATTACCTTTTGTATAACTGTGCATCCCAGTCAAACTTGGTCAAACTGTCGCAAATTTACATGTTTGGCATTTCAATCAGAACGTGATATCTCCCTCATACGACATTCATTTTTTGAACCATTCGTGGCGCCGAAATTAGAAAGACGAGATCTACACAACCATCCTGGTTTCAACCCTGTAACACCCCCCAGGTTATGTGTGACATTTGAATTTTAATCCTAAGGGGAGTGGACCCCAAAGGACAAGTATGTTATGAATGTAATTAAATAATTAATTGGAGGAAATGAATAAAAGGATTTTTGTGCAAATTGACCAAAATGAGAATTATGAGATCACTTGCTTAATCCATGAGGATGGACAAAGCAAATACTTTCCCCACAATCTTTCAAAAATCCTTGAAAGAAATTATTTCTAAATTAGATTTTGAGGAAAAATCTAATTTCCCCAATGATGAGGAAAATAGTTGGGAAGAGGTAAAAAGCTGGAAGAGCTGGGAAAAGCATAAAATAGCTTTAAAAGATCCCTAAAATGGGAAGCCTAGGCAAACAGGAAGAAAAGCATCCTGATATTCTGGATGCAGAATTAGAAACAAGCTTTGGGGAACAATAGCTTAAATAAGTTGCTCCTAAATAGATTGAGGTTGATCTGTTCTAGGGGATGATCTCAGCTCGGGGGTGAGTTCTGGGAGATAGAAGGACTCTAAGGTTGGGAGGTTGGTCAATTGCATGGCTAGTATGTCTCTAGATTTATTGATGTGTTTACTTCATACAGTATGAATTGGCTACATATAAAAATTGATGATACATATTAGAATTATAAATGCTACATTTCACAGAATTAATCATGAGGCATTCACCTTTGAAATTCTTCATAGTTTTAGAAAATAAATCTGTGAAGTAGAATCCAACAGAATCTCTAAACCAGTGTTGGTTTAAATCTGAGGATACATATTTCTCCACAGGAAACATGGTGATTTAACTTTAATCTGCTTCTGATATATTAATATAAATTATGAACATGAGTGGGATAAAGCAGTGTGAGAGCCACTGTTCCAATTTTAAAGAGTGTCATAGGTAAACTGAAATTTAAACTGTACAATTAACCAGAAAGCAAAAATGGTACAGACTGACTTCAGTATCAGCACATGGTTCATATTTAAAGAGTAGCATATAATAATAATTTTTCTACATTAGAAAGTATATCTATTGCCCTAGTGCAGTCAAAAAGAACTCTAATCTACTTCTGAATATTAAATTAGAAGAAGTCTCAAGAAAAATTAGAGTTAACCAGAATTCAAACCAGTATAAAAGGAAAAAAATACGAAACAATCTCTATAATAAAGCAGTAGAAAATAGAAGAGTAAATTAGACTGAAAATTGTTTCTGCACCAGAAATTACGTGCGGACAATAAAACCTTTCTAAATTAAAGCAGTAAGATAAGGGGAAACTTTGCAATCCCGACAATACTTAATCGCTTATTGTACTGAGCTAATCAAACTATAGGGTAGAATATTATGTCTAAATTATCTGTTAATAAAACCGAAAGAAACCGTCGTAATACAAATGATGTGCATTGAAATTTTTAATGTATTAGAAGGGTTATTACAATACTGTTATTAGAGAAAACATTTGCTTTGCTTACGGTTAGGGCATCGCATGTTCATATATACTAAATGTTTATTCTCAACACAAAATAGTTATTGTGAGTGGCTAAGTACGTAGCTTAGCACAAATGAAAACATAGTAATTATCTTTACAAAGGACATGTACGCTCACAGGAGTATGATCGATAATTACAATCTCTGATGTATAATATGAGACTAAGGTCTGTATAAACTTTGCAAAGCCAAGATGCACGCATAACGCATATTATTACACATATTATTATAATAATTTTAAATTTATTATTATAATTATCACACATATTATTATACAACTTGGGCAATGTTGCGGCATAGCCGGATTCAATGGTACGATTCGTTCCTGTAGGATATACATTGTGCTATGAAATTTATTTAGTTTGAAAAAAAAAAAACATAATTATACAGTGCTTCTAATCTTAACAATGATATAGTAGTTATTAAATTTGACGTATATGAAAGGAAACGATATCACTTCGTAAACTGAAGAAAAAAAAAAACCATCAGATATGGAATAAGCCGCCTTGAGTAACTATGCGCAGATTTGCCTACAATAACCCAGATCATAGGGCGAGAAGGAGTAGTTATAGGAGATTGAACTACACAGAACAACGTTGTCTTCTACAGGGATTAATATATATAAATTCCTTTCCCATCTGGCTAGTATCGTTATTGCAACAATTGATAGAAATAAATGATCATGCTGTACTTATTTTCATGCTAAGAGATTTAAACCGTATCTCAACACATTTTAATCGACACATAAATAGAACAATTTGACACCGAGCCGAACGCAACTATAAAAAAATTAAATGACTAAAAACCTTGGTAAACACAGCGATGTCCCGAATGCACCATGGAAGAAGGGTAGAAAACTTGGACAGTAGACGAGCCATGTGAAACTATCCGTAATAAGAAATTTGGCAGAGGCGAAATGATTGAACTAAAATCCTTTGTCATTAGGATGTAGACCTTTGTACCTGTAAAAAGGATAACACGTAAATCGTCAGAAGTACGAGAAGTTCATAATAATATTAAACCGAAAGATGGTTTTAACATAAACTGGAAATGAGACCGGTGATTATCACCATAATAATGACCAAGACACTGGAAACGGTTGCTCACCCTGTGGAGTCGAGGACGCTGGTTCGCATACAGGTCAAATCCCTTTACTTACAAGAGGAAAGGGGATAATAGACTAAATCTACTAAAACCTAGGAATGCCGAAATTCAGATAGGAACGGGAGAAAACATACTACTTAGAGGATACTCTGATAGGGGAAACGTCATAATGACCATAACAGAGCAAATGAAAAACGAACTACAGCCTCTGAGAGTTTAATGAACGCAGAACCAATTCCCCATTCAGGATTAACCCATAAAGAAATGAACACAAGAAATATATGGGTAGGGAAAAACGCATACTCATTTTCCGGTGGTGACATGCATGCGCCAATATGCCTTCTGCTGAATGGCCGCTCTCTCGAGCACTGAGGAAAACGCGAGGCCGAGATGAATAGGTGTAGCCTGGTAAACTATCGCAAAAATGGAAGCACATGCTTACAAATAAGAACTGTAACCCTAATTCCTGAACCGAGAATTATAGTAGTGCATTTCAGGATTAGGTTCAAGCGCGGGAATAGTGAAACTCGGGAACCTGGACCATAATGACAGAGGCTCCACGAAATCCCGAGAATGATTATAGGAATCAATGCGAATAGGTAAATTCGTACCAGACTTATGTTATTTAATTTTAAATCAATCAGAGTCGAGTACCGCACAGACTAGAATTCGCCTAAGATCTGATCTTCTTCAGGCCGAAGTGACCCTTCTCGGGTTACCTCCAGCTGGTTGCGTTACGTGGCTTCCCGTCCGACGTCGTCGTACTAGGATTGAACAAAAACCGAGATCTCTTGTGATGGGAATAGGGCGGTTTCCATCATGGAAAGTAAATCGTCAGTAGGCGAAAAGAGAAATGAGTAAATATCTCTAAACCAAGTACAGAGTAAAGTAACCCTCTTACTAAGGCACGTTAGAGCGAGAGCAAGCCATCGAATTAAATACCAGGTTCATTGGGAAGCTATAATAATTGGTACAGTAACATATGAGGCTATAATACTTCGGTCAAATAGTACAACAACTGCGGGTTGATTTGTTTAACACCGCCATATCACATAAAACACAGACGATAGATATATATATATATGGTATGAGTTACCCATACGACGGAGTAACGAAAGAAATTGTTTAAAGTGTGAAACTGCATGATCTAGCGCTAACAAAATCGGAGATTGAACAAACATAGGATATAGGAAATAATTATTACACATATTATTAATACACATATATAAATTTTATTATTAATATATATGAGTTATACATGTTATTAATACTTATGTATCAATGTGATAATGTGTTAATAAATAGCAAGGGTTATTATTAGCACTATTATTAATATCATATATACATCTTATTGGGACCAGGAGGTTTGCATAAAATATATATATACCTTGGAGTGTAGGAAACCACTCAGGTGACAGGAAGTTAGCAAATAAACTAGTTATGAAAAAAAAAAAAAAATTATAAAAGAGAAAAGAGGGATGTTACAAATGGTATCGGAGCCCAAGTTATCAAACTGAGCTGTTGACATTGTGCTCACTATTGCTGTGTGTTCTGGTAAAAATAAGTATTGTGGAAATGTTTTTATTTTGTTACTTTTACTGATCTGTGTTTTATACAGTGGTGCTGGAATGGTTGAAGGTGAAGAAATTTATGTGGATCTGTGGGATGAGTATGGTACACCAGATCCCAATGCTCCAGTGATGGCTATGTTGCACAGGTTGCAACGAGAATTGGCTGAACTGAGAAGCCAGAATGACAGGTTGTCATCAGCTAGTAAGGAGCAGGAAAAGCTCATCAGAGAGCTAGCTTCATGGAACAGCCAAGAAGGCGAGGGTTCCAGAAAGAGGAAGATTGATGAGTCTGAGGATGATGATGTTGCTAGGCATCAATCTAAACAGAAAAGGGAATTACAGGGGGAATTTCGAAAGATCAAACCTCCCTCCTATGATGGGGAGAAAGAGGAAGATGCTCAAGCCTGGTTGTTGAATATGATTAAATATTTCCAGGTATATGAATATGAAAGCAATCTGAAGGCCAGATTAGCTGTTTACCAGCTACAAGGTAAAGCTACCTTGTGGTGGGAGGAGACGAAAATGGTCCATGCTATTGACGAAAAAACAGTTACTTGGGAGGATTTCCAGGTTAAGTTCAAAAATCGCTATCTAAATGAGCGTTAATATGATGATAAAGCCAAGTAATTTCATGAACTTAGACTGGGACAGCTCACTATCGATGAGTTTGTCACTAAGTTTACAAATATATTGAGATATGTCCCTTATATTAGGGAAGAGAAGGCAAAGGTACAAAGGTTTCTGAACTGTCTGCCGGCTATGTACAAAGAGAAGATCGAGTTTGATAATCCAAAAAAAATGGACGAGGTAGTAAGGAAGGCTAGATTATGCTATCAGCAGTTTAAAGTAAAGGCTGAGCATGGGAAAGGTTGGCAGAATAAGAGTGAGTTCAAAGGAAGGAAACATAAACCAGCCTATTTGAAGAATTTTGGTAGGGATCATCAGCGGAAAAAGTTTAATAAACCCAAAGAAAGCCAAACTGCTCAGTCCCAAGTGGCCTAAAAAAAAACAGATGGAGACAACAAGAAAGAGGGCACAGTGAAGATGAGAGAACCCCTGAAATGTTGGGGCTGTGGAGAACCCCATCTTCTGAGGGATTGTCCTCATCGAAACATTCAGATGATCATGAGAGATCGAGAAGCTACAATAGTAAATGACATAGCCAGAAATATACCCACCATCAGTGCAACCTTGGAAAATCGGCAAGCAGAACATCAAGCTACCATGGTTGAAATGGAGGGTAATATTTCTGACCAATCTGTTACAGTTTTGATTGATCCGGGTGCTTCTTTGAGTTACATTAGTCCAAAAATTGTAGAAAAATGTAATCTTAAAACTGAAAAATTTCAGTAGTCATGGTTGGTTCAGCTGGCCACTGGAACCAAGAGGAAGGTAACACATAAATTGCCCAGAACAGCAATCAAATTAAATGATTTTCAAACAGAAGTAACTTTGAACATTCTGCCCTTAGGTTCATATGACCTGCTGATAGGAATGGACTGGCTGGAAAAGAAGAAAGCCTTGATGAACTGCTGGGATAAGACCCTACACTGTATAGATGAAGAAGGAAAACCTTTCACCCTCAAGGGAAAACAAAAACCTATCTCTGTGAGACAAATATCAGCACTGCAATTAAAACGAATAGCTATAAAAGGATACCAAGTTTATGTAGTACATGTGGAAGAAATAGAACAAAACATTGAAGGAAAAATTCTGGATACTTTACCAGTAGTAAGAGAGTTTAAGGAAGTTTTTCCAGATGAAATTCCTCATCTTCCCCCCAAAAGAGAGATTGATTTTTCAATCGACTTAGTGCCAGGAGCAGTACCTGTTACCCGAGCCCCCTATCGAATGAGTCCCCCTGAACTTATGGAGCTGAAAATGCAATTGCAAGAACTGTTAGATAAAGGTTATATCAGACCGAGTGTGTCTCCTTGGGGAGCACCTGTGCTATTCGTGAAAAAGAAAGATGGAACTTTCAGGATGTGCATTGATTATCGTCTACTGAACAAGTTGACCATTAAGAATAGATACCCTTTACCAAGAATTGATGATTTTTTTGATCAAGTGAGAGGAGCTTCAGTCTTTTCGAAGATTGACTTAAGAATTGGCTATCACCAGCTCCGAATCGAGGAGGAAGACATCAACAAAACAACTTTTCGAACCAGGTATGGTCACTACGAATTTGTAGTCCTACCTTTTGGGTTGACAAATGCTCCTGCCACATTTAGGTGTCTGATGAACAGTGTGTTGAATAAATAATTGGATAAATTCGTCCTTGTGTTCATAGATGATATTTTAGTCTACTCAAAAAGTGAAGAAGAACATAAAGAACATTTGAGGATAGTATTGCAAACTCTGAAAGAAAACCAGCTATATGCCAAGTTTAGAAAATGTGAATTTTATAAAGATAAGATTCAATATCTGGGCCATATTATCTCTGAACAAGGTCTTGCTGTTGACCCTAAAAAGATAAAGGCTATTAAAGAATGGCCTGCACCAGTTGATGTTTCAGTAGTAAGATCATTCATGGGAATTGCAGGCTATTATCGCAAATTGGTGGAGAGATTTTCTGCCATAGCATATCCCATAACTTCCCTACAGAGGAAGGGTGTCAAATTTGAGTGGACGGAAAAATGCCAAAACAGTTTTGACCAATTAAAATTAAAGCTTACTACAGCCCCTATACTGAAGATTGCAGATCCGGATAAATAATTTGTAGTATGTACAGATGCCTGTAGAGAGGGGTTGGGAGGAGTTCTTTTGCAGGAAAATTCAGTTATTGCCTATGAGTCTAGGAAATTGAAGATACATGAACAGAACTATAGTGCCTATGATTTAGAGTTGGCTACTGTAATTCATGCCTTGAAAATGTGGCGACACTATCTCCTGGGGAAAAAATTTACATTGATGACTGACCATATTAGTCTTAAATATTTCTTTTCCCAAACTGATCTGAATGCAAGACAGGCCAGATGGCTATCTTTTTTAAGTGAATTTGATATGGATATAAAACATATCAAAGGGAAAGAAAATAAAGTTGTTGATGAAAGAAAATAAAGTTGTTGATGCATAAAGTTGTTCATGCATAAAGTTGTCATAATATAAATAGCATTGGAAGTAGTGCCCAGTTCGAAGTAGAAGAGTTGGTGAGAAAAGCAGCAACCCAAGTTCCAAATTATGAAATACTCTTGGTGAAACTACAGAAAAAGGA
The DNA here is from genome assembly GCA_034641835.2 of Pinus albicaulis. NCBI lineage: Eukaryota > Viridiplantae > Streptophyta > Pinopsida > Pinales > Pinaceae > Pinus > Pinus albicaulis. The sequence continues at coordinate 976,673,782 of CM076569.1, forward strand.
GAAAACTGATTTCACCCAAAACCAAAAAGGGCTGATCTGTTATAAAAACAGATTATATGTTCCAAATGTGGAGATTTTGAAAAAAGATATTCTAGATGAATATCACAAACAGCCATATGCAGGGCATCCAGGATATCAGAAAATGTTAACAGCTTTGAAAAAGAAGTTGTTTTGGCCAGGAATGAAGAAAGATGTAGCAGAATATTTAACTAGATGCATGGAATGTCAACTAGTTAAAGTTGAGCATCAACATCCTGCTGGTCTTCTAAACCCTTTGCCAATTTCAGAGTGGAAATGGGACACAATTTCCATGGATTTCATAACAGGATTACCCAAAACCAAATACCAGCATGATTCAGTAATGGTAGTAGTAGACACTTTAACAAAAGCTGCACATTTTATACCAGTAAAATCTACTTTTGGGACAGCTCAAGTAGCGAATGTGTTCCTGAAAGAGATAGTAAGACTACATAGAGTTCCAAAGGTGATTATTTCTGATAGAGATGCTAAGTTTACAACAACTTTTTGGAAAGGGCTATTTCGAGGGATGGGTACTAAGCTGAATTTTAGTACTGCCTACCACCCTAAGACGGATGGACAAACGGAAAGAACTAATCAAATTTTGGAAGACATGTTGAGAATGTATGTGATGGATAGGCCATCAAAGTGGGAAGATTACTTGCATTTAGCTGATTTTTCCTATAATAACAGCTATCAATCCTCCATTAAAATGAGTCCGTTTGAGGCACTCTATGGGAGAAAATGTCGTACTCCTTTGAGTTGGAGCCAGCCAGAAGATAAATTGATGTTAGGGCCAGATGCTTTACAAGAGATGGAAAGAATTGTTAAACAGATACAAAGAAACATCAAGAAAACACAAGATCGCCAGAAAAACTATGCTGATAAGAAAAGAATGCACAGAGAATTTAAAGTAGGGGAGCATGTGTACTTGCGTATTAAACCCAAAAAGAGCACGCTTTATGCTGGAAGTTGTGAAAAACTGGCTCCTAGATATTGTGGTCCTTTTGAAGTATTAGAAAGGGTGGGACCAGTGGCTTACAAGCTGGCCTTACCACCCCATGTTAAAGTTCATGATGTGTTTCATGTTTCGTTATTAAAAATATATGTGCATGATGCTTCTCACATAGTTGATTGGACTGTTGTACAGGTGGAACCAGAAGGGGAGTTTCTACCAGAACCGCTTCAAATATTGGAGCGGGAAGAAATTGAATTGAGAAATCGAACAGTAGCACGAGTAAAGGTGCAGTGGAAGCACTTTACTACTGAAGAAGCTACCTGGGAAAGAGAAGCTGAAATGATGGAAAGATATCCATTTTTGTTTGGAAAAAAAAATGAACTCTAGTAGTTAAATAACAACACCGAGGACGGTGTTTATTTTCAGAGGGGGAATATGTAACACCCCCCAGGTTATGTGTGACATTTGAATTTTAATCCTAAGGGGAGTGGACCCCAAAGGACAAGTATGTTATGAATGTAATTAAATAATTAATTGGAGGAAATGAATAAAAGGATTTTTGTGCAAATTGACCAAAATGAGAATTATGAGATCACTTGCTTAATCCATGAGGATGGAAAAAGCAAATACTTTCCCCACAATCTTTCAAAAATCTTTGAAAGAAATTATTTCTAAATTAGATTTTGAGGAAAAATCTAATTTCTCCAATGATGAGGAAAATAGTTGGGAAGAGGTAAAAAGCTGGAAGAGCTGGGAAAAGCATAAAACAGCTTTAAAAGATCCCTAAAATGGGAAGCCTAGGCAAACAGGAAGAAAAGCATCCTGATATTCTGGACGTAGAATTAGAAACAGGCTTTGGGGAACAATAACTTAAATAAGCTGCTCCTAAACAGATTGAGGTTGATCTGTTCTAGGGGATGATCTCAGCTCGGGGGTGAGTTCTGGGAGATAGAAGGACTCTAAGGTTGGGAGGTTGGTCAATTGCATGACTGGTATGTCTCTAGATTTATTGATGTGTTTACTTCATACAGTATGAATTGGCTACATATAAAAATTGATGATACATATTAGAATTATAAATGCTACATTTCACAGAATTAATCATGAGGCATTCACCTTTGAAATTCTGCATAGTTGTAGAAAATAAATCTGTGAAGTAGAATCCAACAGAATCTCTAAACCAGTGTTGGTTTAAATCTGAGGATACATATTTCTCCACAGGAAACATGGTGATTTAACTTTAATCTGCTTCTGATATATTAATATAAATTGTGAACATGAGTAGGATAAAGCAGTGTGAGAGCCACTGTTCCAATTTTAAAGAGTGTCATAGGTAAACTGAAATTTAAACTGTACAATTAACCAGAAAGAAAAAATTGTACAGACTGACTTCAGTATCAGCACATGGTTCATATGTAAAGAGTAGCATATAATAATAATTTTTCTACATCAGAAAGTATATATATTGCCCTAGTGCAGCCAAAAAGAACTCTAATCTACTTCTGAATATTAAATTAGAAGAAGTCTCAAGCAAAATTAGAGTTAACCAGAATTCAAACCAGTATAAAAGGAAAAAAATAGGAAACAATCTCTATAATAAAGCAGTAGAAAATGGAAGAGTAAATCAGACTGAAAATTGTTTCTGCACCAGAAATTACGTGCGGACAATAAAACCTTTCTAAATTAATGCAGTAAGATAAGGGGAAACTTTGCAATCCCGACAATACTTAATTTCTTATTGTACTGAGCTAATCAAACTATAGGGTCGAATATTATGTCTAAATTATCTGTTAATAAAACCGAAAGAAACCGTCGTAATACAAATGATGTGCATTGAAATTTTTAATGTATTAGAAGGGTTATTACAATACTGTTATTAGAGAAAACATTTGCTTTGCTTACGGTCAGGGCATCGCATGTTCATATATACTAAATGATTATTCTCAACACAAAATAGTTATTGTGAGTGGCTAAGTACGCAGCTTAGCACAAATGAAAACATAGTAATTATCTTTACAAAGGACATGTACGCTCACAAGAGTATGATCGATAATTACAATCTCTGATGTATAATATGAGACTAAGGTCTATATAAACTTTACAAAGCCAAGATGCATGCATAATGCATATGATTACACATATTATTATAATAATTTGAACTTTATTATTATAATTATCACACATATTATTATACAACTTGGGCAATGTTGCGGCATAGCTGGATTCAATGGTACGATTCGTTCCTGTAGGATATACATTGTTCTATGAAATTTATTTAGTTTGAAAAAAAAAAAACATAATTATACAGTGCTTCTAATATTAACAATGATATAGTAGTTATTAAATTTGACGTATATGAAAGGAAACGATATCACTTCGTAAACTGAAGAAGAAAAAAACCATTAGATATGGAATAAGCCGCCTTGAGTAACTATGCGCAGATTTGTCTGCAATAACCCAGATCATAGGGCGAGAAGGAGTAGTTATAGGAGATTGAACTACACAGAACAACGTTGTCTTCTACAGGGATTAATATATATAAATTCCTTTCCCGTTTGGCTAGTATCATTATTGCAACAATTGATAGAAATAAATGATCATGTTGTACTTATTTGCATGCTAAGAGATTTAAACCGTATCTCAACACATTTTAATCGACACATAAATAAAACAATTTGACACCGAGCCGAACGCAACTATAAAAAAATTAAATGACTAAAACCCTTGGTAAACACAGCGATGTCCCGAACGCACCATGGAAGAAGGGTAGAAAACTTGGACAGTAGACGAGCCATGTCAAACTATCCGTAATAAGAAATTTGGCAGAGGCGAAACGATTGAACTGAAATCCTTTGTCATTAGGACGTAGACCTTTTTACCTGTAAAAAGGATAACACGTAAATCATCAGAAGTACGAGAAGTTCATAATAATATTAAACCGAAAGAGGGTTTTAACATAAACTGGAAATGAGACCGGTGATTATCACCGTAATAATGACCAAGACACTGGAAACGGTTGCTCGCCCTGTGGAGTCGAGGACGTTGGCTCGCATACAGGTCAAATCCCTTTACTTACAAGAGGAAAGGGGATAACAGACTAAATCTACTAAAACCTAGGAATGTCGAAATTCAGATAGGAACGGGAGAAAACATACTACTTAGAGGATACTCTGATAGGGGAAACGTCATAATGACCATAACAGAACAAATGAAAAACGAACTACAGCCTCTGAGAGTTTAATGAACACAGAACCAATTCCTCATTCAGGATTAACCCATAAAGAAATGAACACAGGAAAGATATGGGTAGGGAAAAACACATACTCGTTTTCCGGTGGTGACATGCATGCGCCAATATGCCTTCTGCTGAATGGCCGCTCTCTCGAGGACTGAGGAAAACGCGAGGCCAAGATGAATAGGTGTAACCTGGTAAACTATCGCAAAAATGGAAGCACATGCTTACAAATAAGAACTGTAACCCTAATTCCTGAACCGAGAATTATACTAGTGCATTCCAGGATTAGGTTCAAGCGCGGGAATAGCGAAACTCGGGAACCTGGACCATAATGACAGAGGCTCCACGAAATCCCGAGAATGATTATAGGAATCAATGCGAATAGGTAAATTCGTACCAGACTTATGTTATTTAATTTTAAATCAATCAGAGTTGAGTACCACACAGACGAGAATTCGACTAAGATCTGATCTTCTTTAGGCCGAAGTGACCCTTCTCGGGTTACCTCCAGCTGGTTGCGTTACGTGGCTTCCCGTCCGACATCGTCGTACTAGGATTGAACAAAAACCGAGATCTCTTGAGACGGGAATAGGGCGGTTGCCATCATGGAAAGTAAATCGTCAGTAGGCGAAAAGAGAAATGAGTAAATATCTCTAAACCAAGTACAGAGTAAATTAACCCTCTTACTAAGGCACGTCAGAGAGAGAGCAAGCCATCGAATTAAATACCAGGTTCATTGGGAAGATATAATAATGGGTGTAGTAACATAGGAGGCTATAATACTTCGGTCAAATAGTACAGCAACTGCGGGTTGATTTGTTTAACACCGCCATATCACATAAAACGCAGACGATATATATATATATATATGGTATGAGTTACCCATACGACGGAGTAACGAAAGAAATTGTTTAAAGTGTGAAACTGCATGATCTAGCGCTAACAAAATCGGAGATTGAACAAACATAGGATATAGGAAATAATTATTACACATATTATTAATACACATATATAAATTTTATTATTAATATATATGAGTTATACATGTTATTAATACTTATGTATCAATGTGATAATGTGTTAATAAATAGAAAGGGTTATTATTAGCACTATTATTAATATCATATATACATCTTATTGGAACTAGGAGGTTTGCATAAAATATATATATACCTTGGAGTGTAGGAAACCACTCAGGTGACAGGAAGTTAGCAAATAAACTAGATATGAAAAAAAAAAAAAAAATTATAAAAGAGAAAAGAGGGATGTTACAAACCCAATCCTGTAACTTTGAATTTTGAGCAAAATTTATGAACTCCTGATCACATAATGACCCATTTCACCACATTGGAAGCTTTTGATCTTGGATATATCATTCTTACTTCTGCCTTTCTTTTGATTTCCATTTGATGCAAGGGCTACATTATCCTCCTCCTCCTTCGACTTCTTCCCATTATTGTTGCTCTCCCCAAGTTGACACTTGTGTAAGTCCCTCCTCGTCTCTTCTTCTTGAAGAGAAGCCCACATTGAATCATAGTTCGAAAAATTCTCTCTTCCCAAGATTCTCTGTAAAAATCCCAGATAGTATTCAGACAGTGATTTTAGAACCAATCTAACCATCATGGTGGCCTGAGGAGTTGATCCCATCGCTGATAGTTGATCTTGAAGAAATTTGAATAATTGATATATTATTCACCGATATTCTCCTGATCACACATTATTTTAACTTCATTCACAATACAGAATCTCTTCTACCATTGATCATTACATGCAAAAATAAAATCAATTGCATGCACACATTAAAACCACAAACTATCACACATATGAACACAGTATTTCATGGGAAAGCATAAAGCTAAAAACCCCAACTATCTGTATATTATATTTCATGGATATCATGTAAAAATCATTGTACAAAGCTCCTCACAAGCTCTCAGCACAACCTCAAATTGCTACACACTATCAAGCTAGATCTAGAAAAACACATGCTCCAATCTTTTGCCACTTGATAGCCAGCCTCTATTTCGTAATCAATGCTGTAGGATGGCTCATTAAATAACATAAACCACCTGGATTTTATTGCGCAATCCTCATGGGCTCTTCCAATCACTGGTAGTTGCAAATATGCAATAATATAGTCACAACTGATAGTTAACATGCTCTTTCACCTATCTCTGCACTGGTCTCCACTGAAACTGTCCATGCACTGAAGTTAACTAATGTATTCTTTAGATGATTAATGAGTTTATAATTAGTGAATTAATTAATAATTAATTCACACCACTCTCACTAATTGTATCAATCAGTTAAACTAGATACAAATAGCTCAATTATGTTTAGATTAGTTAAACTGAATACAACTCCACTAACTTCCTCAATCAACTCCAACAAACTCTGTCACATGAGTTCTAACTGAAGTATCCATGCAATAGCTCCACATAACCCTCAGGAATAGCATAATTCCTTCTGTCAACTCCTGTGCCACATCTGTGCACTTAACTGAAGTGCTCCAAGAGAATAAGATAATGTTTCGAGTCCAAATATTATTAAGAGCTAATAATATTCGACATATCTATTTTTAGTCTGGCAATCTAAAAATAGATTCCGCCCAGTATGTCTAAAAGTAGAAGTCCATATATTTTTTCCGACTTGACCAACCATCCACAAATAGCATCCTGCAACTCATAGAACATGATCCATATGTCTAAAAATAGGCATAGTCTAAAAATAGGCCTTGCGCCAAAAATAGCCTGCGGGCCCACTTAGTGAAGGCGACTTCTTTCCACTAAGCTCATCATCTTGTTGAAATATCAACACTCCCTCTCAACAAGATAAGGATTATTTGCAACCCCTATCCTGCCCCTGTGGTATTCGAATTTTCTCCTAGTGAGCGCCTTCGTCAAGATATCATCATCCTGATCCTCTGTGGGAATGTATGAAAGTAACATGATCTTCTGCTGCACACAATCTCTGATATGATGATACCATATGTCAATGTGTTTAGATCTATCGTGAAATACTGGATTAACCGAGAGTTTGATGCAACTCTGATTATCACAATAAATCACAGTAGGCTCTAATTGTGAATGAAACAACCCGACCAGGATCTTCCTAATCCATATAGCCTCACATGCAGCCAAACTCGCTGCCATATACTTGGCCTCTGCTGAACTGAGTGCCACGGATCTCTGCTTCCTAATGTACCAAGAAATTGCTGTTAACCCGATACTGAAAATCCCTCCAGATGTGCTCTTTCTGTCCGTTGGGCTCCCTGCCCAATCTACATCCGTGAAGCCACATAGCCTCACCTCATCTGACTGTTTGTACCATAATCCATATCCCGATGTGCCCCTGAGATATCTCAATACATGCTTGCCTGCCTTCCAGAAGAGCTTGGTTGGCTTAACCATAGCTTGTGAAAGCTGGTTAACAGCATAGCATATTTCGGGTCGTGTATTGACTAGATACATAAGCGACCCCACCAACAGTCGATAAACAGTGGCATCCACTACCTCCGTTGAAGTAGCACCCTCCTTCCTCCAACCACCAGGAAGAGGAGTATCAATAGGCTTGCAGCCATGCATGTTGAACTTCTCCAGTATCTCTCGGGCATACTTACCCTGAGAAACAAACAGTCCACCACTGCGCTGCCAAATTTCCAATCCCAAGAAATAATGAAGGAGGCCCAAGTCCTTCATCTCAAACTCCTTTGCAAGATCAGCCTTGCATGAGTACAATGATCAACAACTTACCCTCCACCAAAATCTGGTATAGGTTAGGATCCACCTCACTCTTGGAGAATCCAAGTCCGGTGAAATAACTGTCTATCCATGTGTACCAAGCACGAGGTGCTTGTTTCAATCCATACAATGCTCTCTTGAGCCTGCACACATGCGATTCGCTGTTGAAGATCTCGAAACCTTCAGGCTGCTCTATGTACACCTCCTCCTCAATGACTCCATTGGGGAACGTAGTCTTCACATCCATCTGATGAATGTGCCACCTCATATGCGCTGAGAGAGCAAGAATCGTCCGTATGGAAGAATACCTTGTGACAAGTGCAAAGGTCTCCTCATAATCGATCCCCTCAATCTGTGAAATTCCTTGGGCAACAAAGCTTGCCTTGTACTTCTCCTCACTCCCGTCAGCTGCCTGCTTCAATTTGTAGATCCATCTCGAACCCACCAATGATTTCCCTTCCGGCCTCAGGAAAATCTCCCATGCACTGTTTCTGAAAATCGAATCATACTCTTCCACCATGGCATCTACCCATGCGGGATCCTCCACAGCTTCCTTGAAAGAGGATGGCTCTGTCACAATACACTTTCTCATAAGAGCCATGTATCTAGTATACCGGTTAGGTGACTGTCTCTGTCTGCGCTGTGATGTAGGTGCTCCTACAACCTTCTCTGCATCTTGAGCCAGTCGCTCAGCTTTCATAGTGCGCTTCCGCCCTCTGATGGTTGGCACTGCTTGAGTGGTCTCTTCCACTCCATGAACCTCATCTCGTGGCTGATCCACATCCCGAGACTCATCCTTAGGAACTAATAGCTCCTCATCTGCATGCAAGTGTGGCTCCCTCTCAAGCGAACACTTCATGGCTTTCTCCTCATGAAATTTGATATCCCATTACACAACAGTCTTGCGACTATCTGGCAAATACACACGATAGTTGTGGGGTGTATCAGTGTACCCCACAAATATCCCAACCTCTGTGGTCGACTCCAGCTTCTTCCTGGCATCCTTCGTGACATGAATGTAAACAGGTGAACCAAAAATCCTCAAATGGGAAATATCAGGCTTCTTACCAGAAAACGCCTCCTCGGGTGTACTCATGCCAAGTATCCTGTGAGGACAACGGTTCTGCACATATACTGCAGTATTGCATGCCTCCACCCACAAGTGAATGGGTAGGCCCTGATCATGCAACATCGCCCGTGCAACACCCACGATCGTTCTGTTCTTCCGCTCAGCAACCCCGTTCTGCTGTGGGTTATGAGGTGCTATGAGCTCTCTTTGAATTCCTTTTGCGCTGCAAAAGTCCTTGAATTCGCCAGAGATGAATTCACCACCATTGTTGCTCCTAAGAGCCTTCACCTGCTTCCCCGATTCTTTCTCAACCAGTGCCTTGAACTCACAGAACTTTGAGTATGTCTCGCTCTTCTTCTGCATGAAGAAGATCCAGCACTTACGAGAAAAATCATCAAAAAATATCACATAATACTTGTGCTTTGCTGTCGAAGCTACTGAGAAAGGTCCACACACGTCTGTGTGAATTCTCTCAAGGATCATTGTGGTGGGACTATCCTTCTTGTGAAAGGTGGCTTTCACAAATTTTCCCAAGGTACACCCCTTGCACTGATCTGACTGCGCAAGAGTGCCTTTAGGAAGCCCAGTAGAAATCTACTGCAGTATCTTCAAAGCTCCATGGTGAAGGTGGCCCAATCTCCGGTGCCACAACTCGCCATCATCTCGGCTCACCACTCCTTCTGCCTTGCCTGCCATTGCTACGCAACCATCTACCTGCAATTGATAAAGGTTCTTAACTCGAACCCCTATCCTCCGGGTCTCACCAGTTGCCATACTGCGCAGGAAGCCTTTCCCTCGCTAAAGACAACATCATATCCCTTGTCTTCTAACATCGCCATAGAGATAAGATTCTTCTTCAATCTTGGAACATGCATCACTTCCTTCAATACGAAGGGTTTACCAGACTCCCTCTCAAAGGAAATGGTACCGATACCGGTCGCACTATATCTACCATCATCGCCCATCTCGATGTGCACTCCAAGATCTTTCTCATCCAGATTAGTAAACAAATCTTGATCTCTTGTCATGTGAAAAGATGCACCACTATCAAGAAACCACACTGAACCAATCACACTTGAGACCAAGCATGCGATTAGCGAAAAATCCAGCTCAAACTGCGAGGCTAAGGCCTCTCCAGCTACAGTCCCAACAACCAGCTTATTTTTCTTCTTCTGTGGACAATTAGTGGCGTAATGTCCGTGTTGGTGACAGTGAAAGCACTTCACCTTGGACATGTCCTGCTTCTTGCCTTTCGCACTGGAATGAGAAGCTTTCTTTCTCTTCCCCTTCTTTTCTTTGGCAGCCAAAGCGCAATTCTCTTCATCAGAGTTCTTTGATTAATATCCGTCCCTGGTACTCCGCCTTATCTCCTCTTGCACAAGATCTGACCAAAGTCGCTCCCAGCCTAGCAATTTCTCCCGACCATTGACAGAGTGCTGATAGGAATTCCAACTCTTCAGAAGCCCAAGGAGATCCAAGCTCACCAAGTCCTCATCATAAACAGTAACCCCCACACTTCCCAGCTCATCCCTGCATTGGATGAACTTCGTGAGGTACTTGGGCATACTGTCGCCTTTCTCCATTTTTATGTTCCTGAGTTTATCCTTGAGCGCCAACTTCCTCTGGTCGCTCTTTCTTTGAAATAAATCTGTCAAAGCTTTCCACATCAAGAATGGAGAAGCCTTACCATGAAGGCTAGACACTATGTGATCCTTTACACCTTCCAACAAAATCCTTCGACACTTTTCTGTCTTCTTTTGCCATGCGTCAAGTACGGAAGCATCACTAGAAGTAGGCTTTGGAACTTTTGCATCTATGAACTCCTTCAACCCATTGTCATCTAGCACTGCCTCCATCTTGTCCTTCCATGCAATATAATTCAAGCTTCCCTCAAGGGCATACTCCAATCGCAATTCGTTGAAAGACATCTCAACTTCGACACCAAGAAAACACTACTGCAAATTCGAATTCCACTAGCTCAAAACCCAACCGCTTCAATGTTTTGTAATTGCTCCAATGATCAATATCGCTCTGATACCATGTATAAATTTGAATAACTGATATATTATTCACCGATATTCTCTTGATCACACACTATTTTAACTTCATGCACAACACATAATCTCTTCTACCATTGATTATTACATGCGGAAATAAAATCAATTGCATGCACACATTAAAACCACAAACAATCACACATATGAACACAGTATTTCATGGGAAAGCTTAAAGTTGAAAACCCCAACTATCTGTATATTAAATGTCATGGAGATCATGTAACAATCATTGTACAAATCTCCTTACAAGCTCTCAGCACAACCTCAAATTGCTACACACTATCAAGCTAGATCTAGCAAAACACATGCTCCAATATTTTGCCACTTGATAGTCAGCCTCTATTGCATAATCAATGCTGTAGGATGGCTCATTAAATAACATAAACCACCTGGCTTGTACTGCACAATCCTCATGGGCTCTTCCAATCACTGGTAGTTGCAAATATGCAATAGTATAGTCACAACTGATAGTTAACTTGCTCTTTCACCTATCTCTGCACTGGTCTCCACTGAAACTGTCCATGCACTGAAGTTAACTAATGTATTCTTTAGTTGATTAATGAGTTTATAATTAGTGAATTAATTATTAATTAATTCACACCACTCTCACTAGTGTATCAATAAGTTAGACTAGATACAAATAACTCAACTATGTTTAGCTTAGTTAAACTGAACACAACTCCATTAACTTCCTCAATCAACTCCACCAAACTCTCTCACATGAGTTCTAATTGAAGTATCCATGCAATAGCTCCACTTAACCCTTAGGAATAACGTAATTCCTTCTGTCAGCTCCTGTGCCACATCTGTGCACTTAACTGAAGTGCTCCAAGAGAATAAGATAATGTTTAGAGTCTAAATATTATTAAGAGCTAATAATATTCGACATATCTATTTTTAGAATGGCAATCTAAAAATAGATTCCGCCCAATATGTCTAAAAATAGAAGTCCATATATTTTTTCCGACTTGACCAACCATCCACAAATAGCATCCTTCAACTCATAGAACATGATCCATATGTCTAAAAATAGACATAGTCTAAAAATAGACTTTGCGCCAAAAATAGCCTGCGGGCCCACTTAGTGAAGGCAACTTCTTTCCACTAAGCTCATCATCTTGTTGCAATCTCAACAGATCTCGGTTATCCTAAAGGCTAGATAGGAATGGATCAATGTGCCCACCTTTCTTCATCCTAGTAGTATGCATATTCTCCTCCAGATACATCTTTTGTTTCTAGGAAGATCCTTGATATAGATTTTGTAAGGCCTACCACATTTCTTTGGCTATCCCTTTGCTAGCTATGTGACATACGATATGATCCCTGACTCCATCAAGGATTAGGAACTTTTCCTTATCCATATTATTCTTGTATTCCTTTAGAGGATCTGCATCTACTGGAACAACCATCGTACCTTCGATGAAGAGCTTTTGATCATGCTCATCCAGCAAGAAATTTATCTTTTTCTTGCTAGATCACATAGTTGGAGGCTCCCTCCAACCTGTCTTGATCTCTCAGCCTGCTAGCTTCCATTTCTGTAGATTGAAAATTTTTGAATATAGCTTTGTATCTTTTTCCTTTGTGTAGTGTTGCATTGGCTTACGCACTCCTTGCTAGAGATGGTAGATCTACCACCCAAAACTGTTGCTTAGATCTTGAAAAATTGAACTCCTCGGCTAGAAATTCCCTGAGGAAGAAAATTCCCCCAAAGTGTCTCTAGATCTCTCTTCTGACTCTTCTACATCCACAAACTCTGTTGAGCATAAAATTTCTTCCCTCTGGCTTCTAATCTGCATTGATCTGCTATGTTTCTCCCTATTCCTCTACCAAACTTCAATTTGGAAAAATATTTTCTCTTTGTCAACTCACTGAGAGAGAAATTTTCCTTGCTGTTTTTTTCCCCCCTGGCTTGGACTGCGCAATATTCTAGGAGACAGATCTGCTGCTTACACAGATATTTGATCGCGGCTTCACCAATGTTGGATCTACAAATTTTTGCTTCTGTTCCTCCTGCACTCAACTATACAAGCTCTGATACCATGTGAAAATTCCTAGAATATAGAATCATATTACAACAACAGGTATTAATTATCCTAACTAATAATTTAATTATTCAGTTCATTTCTACAACAACATTGAAACAAACACATTGAAACCTTCACTAAATACACTACAGAAAATTACAAGTGTGAAAAAAAAATGAACAAGAAGAAATCATAAACAAATGTGACACAGTTTTTTTTGGACTAATATCCTCGGAAAAACCCAATGTGGGAAAACCAGTGCAACAACTGAGGGTTTGTATATTATGCAGTAATTTTCTGACTACAAACACGATGCCTTGTTGGCTATCCTTATAGAGAATTTGACTGACAAGAAATCTAGTGAGATTACCTTACACACTGACACTAGAAGCTTGACTGGCCAAAACACCAGATGGAAAGCCCTCCACAGTCTATGCGTAATCACTCCGCAGTCTCAGTGTCACTCTGCAAGGGGACTACATGGATTCTACATTTTGGCTCTTCTGCTGGCTGGATTTGACCCTCTGTACCCTTCCAGTCTCACACCATTGCTCTCTAGCACTAGATCTAACTAATCCTTAGCTGAATAATGAAACTCATCAAGGTTGCAATGTTTCCTCTGCGTGGCTATGCGTTGGCTTTACGTATATACTATGTTGCCTCTGTTGGTATTGATTTATGTCTTCTTTGCTGCATTTTCTCCAACTCAGGAAAATATCCAATCGGACATTGCTTCCCATATCCATGTAGAATATCTAGATCTATCTTTCATCTAAGCACTGCTCACTTCAGAAATTCGATATCTTGATCCTTTCTCTATCTTGTGTGTTTTCCAAATGACCCTTCAAGCCCTTCTTATAATATTCTCGTTGAAACTTCAATGGCCGAGATTAAATCTATAATCAACACCTAAGATGAACTTTTGACTTGATCCACATTTTCTAGAACATTCACAGCCATATTCTATTAATTCACTTTAATAATTTTATTTTCCTAAGTTTAGACTTAGGGTCCTTTTAAAATAATTATTTTTTTCAATAAAATACATTATGGGTGAAATTTCCCAAAACAATTTCTGGGTTATCTAGAATACATGTGTCTAAGTCTCCTTGCAAATTTTGATACTTAGATCACTTTTAATTCTACCAGAAATCAACACAGTATAAATTATCCCTCATATTTATTTTATTAGTTTGAGATTATAAGAAAATGGTGGATTTTCTTGTTACTGTTTTGTCACTATTAAATTTTTATATCTCCTATTATCTATATCTTAGAAAATGAATTTCTATTAATTATTCATGAACCAAATGAAAAAATATATATTTTTCTAAAATAACATAAACATTTAAATTTACTTTGATACTTTGTATATGGATGTGAAGAATGGTCCTAATTTTATTTCAATGCAAATGCATTAGATTGTTATTACGTGGACATAAATTTTATCAAATTAAGTATAAGAAATTTTTGTAATCCATGTGAGCCATGCTAGCTTCCCCGAAGTAAAATAATTCAAGTGACATGGATTTTTTTCATTGTCTACATCAAGATTTTATTTTCTTCCTCTCATAGCATCTATATTTCCATATTATGTTACTACGAACATATGTAGTTTCTATGTTGCTTTTACTCTAGCAGGAAAGAGCCCAAAAGGCCCAACAAACCCAATATGTCCTAACTCAGAAACACAATAGGCTTTAGTCACCCCATCACAACACCAATCAATGTCCACATGCTCCCATTCCAGTCAAAGAATATGTCCATCTCCTAACAAAAGGATGTTGTGATGATAGTACTGAAACCTCTAGTTTTAAATCAGAATCTTCAAGAGATATAGAAAATTATGTCCTACTTATTGAATGTGATTGTGAAGATTCTGAATTTTGTGAATGTAAATATGAACATGGCACATATTATTCAGATTAAGATAACTCATCAAATGAAAAAGAATCATAGCTACCCAAAAAAGTAAATATTTGTATGACCCATAGAGCAAATTAAGAAGATGCAAATCTTATTGCAGGTATCAAAGCTCTGCTTGAAGGAGAAATGAAAGATAATATTATGAACACATTTTTGAAAAAAATGTTGAAATATCAATGAGACACTTCTAATAGACCCAGTAAGTTCGACAACAGAAAACCTTTATTTGTTGATGCCTCTTTTGAAATGAATACTAAATATTTCATACGACAAAATAGGGAAGAAAAGCCTAGAACACTTACCTTAAGTGATATAGGAAATGAAATGAATATTCTTAGAAAGAGATTGTTGAGTTAAAAAATAATATTATATAGATTGAGAAAGGGAAGAAGCCTATCGAAGTTCTATCGGTTGAAGATCCTGAAACATAACCTCATTTTCAAATTAGAAATCCCAATTTTGATATATAAGAAGCAAATGATTTAAGTGGATTGAGTTGCATGATAATTCTTTCCATCCAACGTCAATAATTCCATGTCATGACAAACCTTGTCATACAAGGACAATTTTTTTTTCTTAATACAATGATAGACAGTAGATTTGATAAAAATTTTCTAAACAAGAAATAAATACCTACTAGATACTAGCACAAATCACACTCAAATAGAGTAATTACAGGGATTGGAGATCATGAGCTAAATCTTCAAAATGAAATCCCAAAATAAACACTATGTTTAAAGGATTGTTTCATGAATATTAAATTTTCATTCTCGAACATCCCCATTGATTGCATACTAGGAACACCATTCATAACAGCAGTAGAGGCTCATGGATCCACCAAATTAGAAAATATAAAAGCATGATATTTTGTAAATATTCCTGCAAAACAATATGAGGCCATCAAAGAAACTCTTTCATTTGTCTCATCCCCCAGGGTCTCTACAATGGTTCAAGTTATGGAAGATATGACAAAGAGAGAAAAAAATTTATAAGACACCAAGAATGAGAGGGCTAATCTATGGATCAAAGAAAGATTGGCACAACAAATCATCAAGGCATATATTCAAACACGTCAACAATAGTTTGAAGAAAAATTATGTGCAGAGGAACCATATTATTTATGGCTCCAAAAGAAATATTATGTTGAATCTCCCTATAAATTTGAATACATTAGAAATCCCTGTAAAACCCAAACAATCCAAATGAATGAAGAATACGAGAAATTTTGTCAAAAGGATATCCATAATATTCTAAGTAAGAAACACATCAAAGAATCTAATAACCCTTGGAATTTCTATGGGTTTTATGTCAACAACCACTTAGAGCAACTTCGTGGGGTACCCTGTCTAGTTATAAACTATAAACCCCTCAATGTTTTCTTATTTGATGATAAATACCCAATTCCTCGCAAGGTGTGTACGATATCTAGAATATTAAGTGCTCGAGTTTTCTCTAGATTTGATATGAAGTCTATATTTTGGCAGATGTCTATTAAGGAGGAAGAAGGGTTCAAAACTACTTTATGTGTGCTAGATGGGCACTATGAAAGGAACATCATGCCATTTGGTCTTAAAAATTCCTCCTCCAAGTTCCAAATAATAACGGATAAAGTATTCAAACCTTATTTTGAATGGTTGTTAGTTTATATTGATGGTGCATTGGTCTTCTAAAAAATTGTCGAAAATCATTTCAAGCATGTTCGAAAAAAATTCAGCCAGTCAAGGAAACATGATTAGTCCTTAGTGAAAAGAAGATTGAGTTGTTTAAGACGAACATCTATTTTTTGGGTCATACAATATCCAATGGACAAATTACTCTCCAACAACATGTCATTTCATTTGCATAAAATTTCTCCAACAAATTTACAAATAAAACATAGTTTCAAAAATTTCTTGGCTACCTAAATTAGGTCTGTAATTTCTATAAGCATTGTGCACATGATCTCCAAATCTTGAATGATAGGCTGAATAAGGATCCTCTTCCATGGATGGAAGAGCACACACAAGTGGTTAGGAAAATTAAACAAAAGGTTAGACACCTACACATCCTTTATGTTGCATATGAATCGTCGCCTAATATTGTTGGATCTGATGCTAGTGAGCTTGGATGGGGAGGAGTACTCAAACATAAGAAAGGTAATAAACAACAATCATCCAATTTTCCTCTAGAAAATTGTGTGAAACAAAAAGGAATTACTCCACTATTGAAAAAGAAGTTAAAGTCACTTGGAATGTAGTAGAAAATTTTGAAATCCTTATGATAAATATGAAATTTGTGTTAAGCATTGATGCTTCTTCCATGAAAAAAATTCTCAACAAAAAAATAAAAAAATCAGGCGAGGAAAATATTGCTCGATGGAAGGCTCTGTTTTCCATTTTTTATTTTGATATTTGCAATATAAATGGTAGTGAAAACCGCATCCTAGACTTCTTGAGTAGAGAGAATTTATAGGAACAAGTTCACCGTATGGTAATAGTGACAGAATGGAAGGAGAATGATGAAATTTGCAGGGAAATTATTGAAAGAAAATCATGGGACCTATATTGGAGTAAATGGGAACCTACATGGCAACTTCGCCATACTCAAGGTTTGGATACAAACTTGCAGAATCATAATGATATTCAAGATCTAGTTTCAGAATGGAGACACCATCCAGAACCAAGAATATGGATACCCCTAATGGTTCCTAAAAATGCATGCCACCATGAAAATTTAGCAGAATATGCCCTCACCAACCCCTTCTTGGAAATTACTGAATTATGGAGACATGAAAGTGTTAGATAAAATATTTAACACAAATATTTTACTCTAAAGAGGCCAATAGATCCTGAGTGGCCAAGGCATTGGCCCCAAAGGAATCCACATATCATTTTTCCCAGATATGTTTATGAATTTCAATGATTTTAGTTTTAAAACATTAAATCATTCTGAAATCGAGATCCCTGAGGTCCAACCATATGCTTCTTGAAATATCCCTTCTATATCTGCCAATGAATTTTATAGTGATTTGTTTGTGTTTCATTTTAAAGTCATAAATAGGGTCTCTTTTAAAGAATGTGCTTTAAAATTCCAACAAAATTGTGACATAGTAAAAAATATACTACTATTAAACCCTAAGGAACTCCCAAGTTGAAGACAAAATTCATCAGAAAAATTATCAACATCTCAGTTATATAAGGATAAGTGTGTCAACCCTTACACACAAAGTATTGAAATTTTTTTACTCGCTACTAGAATAGACTTGCCCCATAATAAATATATATATTCACTTATTGGTGGGAAAGTATCCCTTCTTTCAAGTGGAGTAGTTTGGTTCAATTTTTACCCAAATGTTTCTATATATACTTTTGATGAAAATTTAAAATATATCCTACAATTGAAAATCAAAACCACAGGGTTTTATTTGAGAAGATGTAGGAAAAACATATCTATACATATAAGAGGTTTCTTCAGACACACAAATGCTCTCTACCATGTGGTCCTTCATACCCCAAGTAGGGACTCCCAGTCAAGCGTAGTTGTCATCACAGATCCTTTAAATCATAAAATTGAGCATCATACTATCAGATGGGATGATCTTATTTTCCCAAAACATTGGGTTATTGAAGCTCCTAAATTTCCAAAATTCCTAAATATCACTACTGCACAAATTTATGAGAAAATCCATGTTCATGTACTTTATCCTTTCCATCCACTTCTGAAATATAGGTTTTCATGCCGTATATGTAAACTATAAAAAATATTCCCAAATTGTCGCTTTCTTGTGTAGATACTACCCTTTTAGAAATACCTCAAGTATTACTATTTACTTCTTTATCTGTTGAATGTCATTCCTGCAAATATCTTGTAAACATAGATTATCTCATACTTCTGTAAGAGCATAAGAATCATAACCCTCATACGGGAGAAGCTCCCAGTACTCTCTCTGTCGAACCATGTCCACATCAAAAGTGCACAGATATCACATTCCCTCATGACCATGTATTAATGATCCATTCTCTTCCATCTTTGGAAAACCAAGACCCTAGGTTGATAGAGATATTTAGTTGGATGAGGCCACCTGGCATGCCCAGATATGGCATTGGGTACATTGAATAAATAGATTAGGTAATACTTTCCTCCATATTCCATAATAAAATTCTAGATGATTGTAAAAGACCCTCCAAGCTAGAAATGCATAAATTCTTCTCTCTAATGGGAGGATGTAAGAAATACAAAGTAGATCAAGAATGTACAAAGAAAATGATAAATTGGGATATTTTTACACATCCAAAGTAAGTGAATTTAATTTCAATACTTCTGCAATAAAAAAAAAAATCTTTCACTAAAATGGAAAGATTATATTCAACAAAATGATTGTTAGATATCATTTTATGAGTGGAAATAATTACAAGACATTCATAGTGTTCAAATGATAGGGGGAACAACCTCAGAAAAAACATAAGTGGATTGGCCTAGATGCAATCAAATTTGAGTCACCTTCAATCTTTCCTCCATTCAAAGGAATTATCCGTGAAGAAGAAAAAAAAGAAGCCAAAGTTGTCTCATTGGTGCTCAAACATGAACCGGTTATGAGTAATACAGATCATTGACTACACACTATTAGTAAACAAATCAATTGGACTAATATAACACTTAAGGGTATGATTTTACATGTTTTCATCTCAAATGATTATGCTCGTAAATGGCATGTTGAAGATCTTCAATCCATTGTAAATTCCATTTCTTCAAACCTAAATAATTTCCAGCTTTCTTTAACACAAATACAAGATGAAACCAAAGGAGTTAAGAAACTTATTCTAAAATTGAAAGAAAAAATAAAGGAGCAACATGCAAAATAAAAAAACATGAAAATTCTCAGAAGGCTAAATAATATAAGCTTATTCCCTTGGCTTATTTAACTAGTCATCCTGTCTCCACGACAAAGCCTCACAAATGGGTTGGAAAATTTCCCCACCTCTTTCAAGAAGAAAAAACAGAGACTTCTAAGAAACAAGAATCCTCATAAAATAAAGGCAGATAATTTGTACCATGTATTTTGGCTTTGGCATGGAGCTCCTTAGGGTTTAATAGTGGTATAGTTTGTATTGTGCCACAATTTTGTTGGAATTTAGAAACACATTCTTTAACAAAGACGCCCTTTATGGATTTCAAATGAAACATAGACAAATAATTATAAAATTCACTGGGAGATATAAAAGGGATATTTCAAGTAACAAATGGTTGCACCTCAGGGATCTTGATTTAAGAATGGATTAATGTTTTAAAACTACAAGCGTTGAAAAGACTATGTAAAGCACTATGTTACTCATTTTCAATTTCGTGAGCTTCTTTATAAGACATAGAATTTCTAGGTGCATCCATTTTAAGAAAGATAGTTTTAATATATGTTACCCGAGAACCAAATGGTACTGGCTCTGATATCAAATTTGTTCGAGGGGATTCCTATGACAGAGAATGAATCTTGCGATAGAGACTAAATGATCCTTGTAGATGAATGTACTTTCTCTTACACAAACCTTCAAACATATTCAATTCCCAAAACACTCAATACACAGTCTCTTTCCATAATGAGATCTAATGGCACTCCAGAATCCTAAGCAAACCTCGAACGAAATTCAAAGAATGAATTTGTTAAAACAAGATGCAATAACATGAAAGGTTTGATAACACAAAACTCTTCGAAAACTCTTCTCTTTATATATAGCATTAAATAGTTACATAAAAGATATGGAGAGACCAAACTCTAGCAAATTCCGACCACTTTAGGTTCACACTAGACTCTTAAGTTCTGATGCGCAGGATTCTTAGACTTTAGACTCTCTAAAACCCAAAGATATGAATACTATTAGTATTATATCTACTCAATATGCATACATGATCACACAGAGTGTAGTTGCAGGGCAAGAGTAAACTCAAAATTGACTCTGACTGTGAATGAGGAGAAGAGGATCCTTCTCCTTTATTTATAAATTCTTGAGGGAGCATGAGGAGCTTTGCATCTTCATCATCTGCTATGTGAACCATACAAATATTTACTTTTTGGGGTGCCTCTATTTATTTTACATATGTTGAGTTATTTGAATCTGTTAAATCTGTACCATGTTCATATTTACATTCACAAAATTCAAAATATTCACAATCACATTCTATAAGTAGGACATAATTTTCTATATTTGTTAAAGTTTCTGAGCTAAAACTGGAGGTTTCAGTACTATCATCACAAAACCATTTTGTTAGGAGATGGAATTCTTCTTTGACTGGAAAGGGAGCATGTGGAAATTGGTTGGTATTGTGATGGGGTAACTAACACCTGTTGCATTTCTAAGTCAAGACAAATTGGGTTTGTTAGGCCTTTTAAGCACTTTCTTGCTGGAGTTTTTGTGCCAATTCTTGAGACTTATTTCCTTTATTTTGTTTATAATCCTCTCCTTTTGGACATGTGTTTTCCCGGTGGCCCTTTTGGCTACACAACCAACACACAATTTTCTCCCATTTTTTACTTTTATGACTTTGTAGGTGAATATCTTCAGGGGAAAATAGTGAGTCCTTGGGATTCTTCGAAATTTCCCTGGGGTTTACTTGTTATACTTCTTATAGGAACTTTTGTGAAGCTTTGTATTTTCAATAGACATATTTAGAGTTACCTTTTTGGCCTTCCTTCTTCTGACAATTGGATCATCTATATAAAGGTCATACTTTTGACAAGTTGATCTACTAGCATGTAATCTAGAAAAAATTTGGATATATTTATTAACTTTCATTGATCTATATGAGATATTGATGAAAATGTGCTTGAGGGTTTATAAATCGAAAGTGTTTAAAATTGAGTTTTATGAGCCTTTATGTTAAATTCATACACACATAAAGCTTGAATTAAACTTTGAAATAACAGAAAATAACAGACAAATACACTATAAAAATAAGCAAAATAGAGCAAGTGATGAAGGAGTTCACCCCTCCTATGCTACGTCTCCTTGGTTCAGCTTCTAATGGCTTGGACCTATATCATTATGCTCAAAATTATGAGTACATACATTTAAAGTGCTCAAATGGCTTCAAAACCTATTCCATTAGCTTCAAAACTGTCAAAAATGTCTGTCTCGCCTCTTTCTGCTCCCAATTTGGTCAAAAACTGAAGAAGTTTTGAGCCTCCCTAACTTTGCTGATAATCGCACCACAAATTCCCCAAGATTCGGAACCATCCTATAAATTTTCCCCATAATCCGCTAACCAAGTGTCATTTTGGTAGAAATCCAGGCGAAATTGTTGGACAGTTAATTTGTATAATGCGCCTTAAATCCGAATTTAAAGTTATATGGTTATGGTCGAATTAAAAAATAATTAATTACAATTTCGTCGCCCACTTCTGCGCCCACGGTCCTGCCCCTTTGGTGGCATGGTATCATATATGGGGGGTCAGGGCTAAGCCATAGCCCCTTACCCCAAATTTCGCGACATATAACATTTAAATAAAATTTCGCTTGTATAGTTTAATAAGGAATAACGGTGGGCCGAAAGTTGGAGCATTGCACAGTTTAGAATGTGGTCTCGGTTCCAAATCCACAGAGGTGCAGTTTGGCACTTAACAATATTTTGGTGGCCCCCGTGTTGCCACGTGGTAGCATGTGATTATCCACTAACTAACTAACCAAATTTTCCCACGACAGCGCAATCAGGGTCTACCACATGTCAAGTTGTGGTAGGCCCAACAAAATTTGAATTTTTTAGCCAATAAGGCGAGGTCACATGGCAGCCTACCATTGGCCCAAAATACATAGTGAGCTGTCATTTTTTTGAAAAAAATTCATGTTTTGGAAAATGAACAAAACTTGCTTCCGTGAGCATAAGGCATCGGTTTTTCGTGAAGCGAGTTGCGCTGGATTAAGAAAAACGAGTTCTACATGGTCGTTCAGGTTTCACACATTTTGACAACTTTCATTTTTGAGAATATTTTTTAGCACCTAATCACACCGCCCCACTGGAAGCTTTTGGACACAAAAATCTCTTTTATTACTGAAAATTTGGATGATGGTACAAACCCCTCACCCTTCCAGACTCAATCCACTATAATTTTCCCGAATTCAATAATTTGAGCTTTTCATGAAAACTGATCTTTTTCCCCAAATTTGGAGACCTTGACTTGTTGTAGATACCACCTTGCTACAATTTCCCAGAATTTACAAAACATAAATTTTTCCTTGAAGAAACAAACATGTTCCCTCCTTAGTCTTCAATCAAAGGAAACTTAAAAAACTTTGAATTCTTCTCACCTCGAACACTGTCGACATGACAATGTTTTTCTTGTCTTGCCTTGTGCTTGGCTTGACTCTTGACCAAGTGTGATCTCCATTGCCATGCAACATCTCATTTCAAATACAATACTTTGTGAAACCCACAAGAATAAATTTTAAACCCAATTCCCTCTTTGTAATTTTTCTTTGACACTTTCTCTTTGACCTTTGCACTCTCTTGCACCGACATCTTTTTCACATCACTACTCAACAATAATGCATGCTGTTGCAGTTTTACCTCATCTTGTTTACCTATTTTTGAAGGCAACATGTTAGCCTCTTGAAATATATTATCACAACCATTAGCAACCTCAATGAAATCATAATTTTCATTTCATGCATCGCCTTGAAAGGCCTCATTCACAACATCCTGATGCTTGAACATTAACGAAGAATTTTTTTGACTAGCATTCACAATTCTCTTCATTTGTCCAGCATGCATAAGTGATGAATTCATCTTCTTACTATGCACTCTAACAATGTATTCAATCCCATTCTTGAACAAGTGATACTTATTCTTATGGCGATTAAATATTTCTCTCCTATCATAGAGATATGGGCTACCCAAAACAATACCAGAAATATCAAGCAGAACAACATCAAGTTCAGCTTCATCAAAAAAAATTTCAATGATTGCAAATCTAAGTATGCACTTCCTCGTCACCTATAAATTTTCATTCTTACATATCCAACCTAAAGGATAAGGTCTTGGATGAGTAATGGTTTCTAAATTCAACTTCTTGGCTAAGTCTTCTGAAATAATATTTTCATGTGAAGCACTATCAAACAGGGTGTCAATCTTGGTATGCTTTGAAATAACTCTAACATGGAAACGTCCAATTCTTGTTTAATAATATTGAGTACTATTGAGACAACTTGAAAAAATAGTACTTTCAATGTCCTTACCTTTCAAACACATTGTGGTGAACTTTGTTTCATCTCTAGAATCAAAACCTAAATCGTGTGCTATTGTAGCAGTTGTCTTCTCCTTCCCCTTGTTTTTAAGCTTGTTGGGTCTCATATCTGGATGTAGTTTCCAGAAATGATCTTCATCATGCCCATATTTGGAACAATGTTTGCATGTGAGTTTTTCTTTCTCCATATTTGTGGAATAATTATTCTTACCTTTACCCTTGAACTTACCGTTTCCTTTCTCTTCAGACTCAAAGGTATCCTCATTTATCTCCTTTGCAACATGTTTCCCTCTTGCCTCTATATGTGTTTCTTGTACACATACTTCATCTAAATTTTAAGGATTAAACATGAGAATACTATTTCTTAGGTAACTATTCAAACCTCCAATGTACTTTAACAAGTTTCTTGAGATGTCAAATCTACACCCAAAATTAGTGCTCTTCTCCTAAACTCTTGAGTATAGCTTTACACACTTTGTCCTTTACCTTGCCTAAATTTTTTCCAATCCATTATAGCCTTGCATGTATGCTAATAAATAAAATTTTCTCCTTAAGGAAAAAAAAAATCATTCCAAGAGGTTAAGACCTTACCATGTTTCTTCATGTCCTCTTGAGTTTTGGCTTCCCACCAAATAAGAGTTGCACTTTCCAATCTTAGTGAAGCAAGATGAATATTGGTTTCATCATCCTTGATTATTTGTATCCTAAAATACACTTAAATATGATGTACCCAATTTTCTAATATTTTAACATCTACCTCTCCATCATACATAGGAAAATCAAAATTAATATCAAGCTTCAAAAATGGAGTTTTACCATGACATTTTGTAGAATGTAGAGGTGTTTGTGAAGGGAATGTTGTGGAAGAAGATGTTGGTGAAGATGGTGGTGAGGATTGAGGTGAAGAGAATGGTGGTGTCAAAGGTGGTTTGTCACCATTCCCATTACCTTTTGGAGGCTTGTCTCCATCTCCTTATTCTAATTTTGATGACTTCTCTCCCTTTGGAATATTGGAGCTCTCACCTTGCATCCTTGTACTTCTCTCCTCATATATAACTTTCACAATTCTTGTCATATCAAAGAATGCTTTCCTAATGTTTTTTTCATCCTTTAACATATTTTCAGGCCTTCCTTCATGTGACATACTTGCTGAAGCTTGAACTGCAATTTGAGGAAGAATTTGTAGTGAAGATTGTGGAAAATTTTCTCTCCTTGTCCTTGACCTAACTTGAGGACTTGCAACCACAAGATTTCCTTCTCCTCTCTTGAGCATCAACCTTGTAATCATCACATACACTTGAAAAAAAAAAAATCCTCACAACAACAAGAAAACCAAATCTCTGATACCAAAATTGATCCGTATGAGATCTTAATGAAAATTTGCTTGAGGGTTTATAAATTGCAAGTGTGAAAAACAGATTTTTATAGGCCTTTATGTTAAATTCTTTCACACATAAAGCTTGAATTAAACTCTAAAATAGCAGAAAAAAATAGACAAAAACACCATCAAAATATTCACGACACAACAAGTGATGTAGGATTTCACCCCTCCCAGGCTACGTCTCCTTGGTACAACTTCCAATGGCTTGTCCCTATATATTTATGCTCAAAATTGTGATTACATACATTTATAGTGCTGAAATGGATTCAAAACATGTTCCATTTGCTTCATAACTATCAAAAATGTGTGTCTAGCCTCTTTCTGCTCCCAAATTGGTCAAAAAATGAAGAAGGTATGAGCCTCCCTAACTTTGTTGCTAATCACAAAGTTAATTTACATAATGTTTCCTTAAATCTGAATTTAAAACTATATGGTTATGGTCGAATTAAAAAAAAATTAATTAAAATTTCGTGGGCCACCTCAGCGCCCACGATCCTGCATCTTTGGTCACATGGTATCATATATGGGGAGGTCAGGGATAAGCCTTGGCCCCTTACCCCAAACTCCACCACGCATAAAATTTAAATAGCATTTCACTTGTATAGTTTAATAAGGAATAACGGTGGCAACAGTTAGAGTGTTGCGCAGTTTGGAATGTGGTCTGAGTTTTGAATCCGCGGAGGTGAAGTTTGGAACTTAACAATATTTTGGTGGCCACCGTCCTTCCACGTGGTAGCATGTGGCTAGCCACCAACCAACCAAAAAAATTCGCCCACGACAACGCAATCAGGTCCTACCATGTGTTAATTTGTGGTAGGCCCAAAAACATTTGAATTTTTTAGACAATTAGGAGAGGTCACATGGCAGCCTGCCACTTAGCCCAAAATACACAATGATCTCTCATTTTTTTTTGAAAATTTTGCATGTATTGGAAAATGAATAGAACTCATTTCCGGGAGCATATGGTGGCAGTTCTACGCGAAACAATTTGTGTTGGATTCAAAATGAAGAGAGCGATGCGGTCGTTTAGGTTCAACACCATTCCAATAACTTTGATTTTTGAGCACCTGATCATTCATGTTGGTGGATTTTCCTAACAATTCTTTGGTAATTATCGCATAAGTTTCTCCCCAAGTATAGGATTCATAAGGAAGCTAGAAGACTTCTTGAACTTTGAGATAGTCAACAAACCTACTGGGGAGTGTAGCAAGGTATACCTATTTCCAAAGTAGTTTTTTTCTATATTTGACTTCATAGATTCTTTGCACCCATTCTTTATGGAAATATTCATACTGAGACATTTTCTTGCATTTGATGTTCATTAAGATTATAAAATGCTTGTCAGAAATTTCAGTCTCATCTCTGCACCATTGTTCTAAAATCATACCTCATAGAGGACCAATCATATTTCTTTGCGGAGTGGAACCATCAGTGTGATAGACAATATCAACTATTTCATCTTTCAATACTTCTTGTGACATTCTGTCCACCACAGGTGGTGACGATTTAGACTGCCACCACCTAGCCAAGGTACTAGTGAATCACTGAATAATGGCTTTACAAGCCTCAACTTCAATTTTCCCTTTCTTCCACATAATTTTTTCTCGAAGCATATTATAATAAAATTGAATTATTAGTTTATTTTCACGCCATTTTTTTTATTTTTTTATTTTTCAATAATTTGGATGAAAATTTAATTTAATTTTATAACTGAATTTTAAATATTTATTATGAAAGCTCAAAAAAATAAAAAAGAATAAAGTATTTATTTTATTTTAATAAAAATAATTTATTTTATTTTTTTCTCTTTTTAATTTTTTCATTCTTATTATTTTTTTTCCAATTATTCTCTATAAGGATTTTTTTTTTCTTTTTTAATTTAGTTCTCATCAATAAAGCTTTTTTTGGAGGAATATATATATGTATAAGTAATTCATTCTTCATTTCTTTAATTTTCCCTCTCTTTTCTTCTTTTACTTTGCTTTATTAATTTGTTAATGCTTATTGTTGTTTTCTTCTTGTTACAAATTTAGGGCTTCATACATCTAGGTGAAGGAGTTTTTACTGGTGAAAGGAATGTGATGAAAGTTTTAGCAGATAAAGCATCTTCCAACAAATGCATTGGTGTTAAAAATTGTAGATCTGAACAATGTTTTCTTGGTGTGCATTTATGCATGCAAAGAAGGGCTACGAGGATACCTCACGCAATATGGATATGTAATCATCTACAAGTAAACGAATATCAATGCATATGAAAAACATTATTTCATGTATGTCCTAGATGTCATAGCTAGTATCCATGCCCATAAGATGTGGTGGAATTATTTTCTTGATCACGGGTTTATATTGATGAGTGACCATAGTAAGTTAAAGTATCTATTTGATTCACTATATATGAATTCCAGGCAAGGTAGGTTCTTGGAACTCATTAGTGAATAAGACATTAATATTAGACACATAAAAGTAAAATAAAATCATGTGGTAGATGCATTAAGCCACAATGTGTAGGTAGTGCATGTAACACCCTCCTGCCACATTTACCCAAGCTAACCGATCCACTAGGGTAAACATCTGATGAGAGGCTACTATGATGTGATTCAACTCCCCATGTACAGTTAAGGGAGTGGAACCGATAAAACACAATCAATCTGACCTTCCTCAGGAGCTACATACCATTCAGGAGGCAACCAACCCTTCCAAATGCCTAACTCGTTAGACAACTTATCATTTTGATGATCTAGGTCCTCAACCACTCTAATGAAAAGCCATTTATGTGAATGAGGCCTTCCAATTTCTTCCACAACAAGGCATGCCATCGACTATGGAATTTACGAAGAAGTTCTAAGCCAACTACCCCAGGTTATGTGCCACATTTTCAGGGCCAGGACTCATGCCACTGCCCAGAACTTTATGACACTTTTAGAAATTGTAAATAACAATGGAATAAATTTAGTAATGCAATAATTGGTACAAGTACTTGATTTGACCCCTACTAGTGACAACAGGCATTTCGTCAAACATGTCACAAATATGTAATATATAGGTCATAACAACATATATGAGCATAGGGGTCTCATACTTATCTGAGATTCGTAAAGGAGCATTGATGCCTTATCACAATAGCTGCATTATAATTTATTACGTAATATACTCATTGTACATTAATTTTCTAATAAAAACATGATGAGAGCCATACATCAAGTATGTCATAAAACATAATCATAACTGACATATAACTAACACAAATAATAAGGATATAACAACCACAAAAACCACATATAAACTTGTACATTTACACATGAAATACAAAAGAGAAGGATCTCTTATGAATGAATGTTTAAGCCAACCAGGTCTGGGACTTCCATGAACCACATGACCATAGATTGATTGAACCAAATCTTTCTTTCAGCCAATCATCCCCATGCCATATTCTAAGCATGAATGTGGGACTCACAAAAAAACCAACTGGGGCTTCCTTAGGCTTTATCTTATATCCAAAAAGGGATTCCTAGGATCGAAACCCTCATTAATACAACCTGTCTTTAGTAAAATCATTTCCGGATCACTAGGCCCTTAAAAAGCATGGATTCCTCTGGATCTCCTTGCCTAAACCATGAGGAATTTGTTTGTCTCAACCTCTCTGCTTTACCATGTATCCCAAAATCACTAGCCAAGGGATTCCTAGGCCTACGAGGTCACAAACCTATGGGATTTACCATGTATCTTACCATTACCAGTCAAGGGATTCCTAGGCCCAATCAAGGGTATTCACCTTTGAGCTTTACCGTGTATCCCGCCATTCATCGATCGAGGATTCCTAGGTCCAATCGAGGTGTTCACCTCTAAATTTTATCGTGTATCCCATCATTCACTAGTCGAGGATTCTTAGGCCCAATCGAGGTGTTCATAACTAGGATTTACTGTGTATCCCATCCTGAGATTTATAGGCCTTATGAATAATCATGATACCACCCCACTTAGCTTCGAATCCATCCGACAATCCAAAGCAACTGAATACAAGGCAACCCACCACAGCATGGCTATTCAAAAATGGCAAGGCAAGGCTGAATACCATTGTCACATCTAGAAAAACCCATGCCAATGAAAATAGGAGAACCAAAAACACACATGCATGAACCATACATGCCAAATATAGCAAGGAAAACACACATGAAAATTTATACCTGCAAGTGATCTCGTAGTAGCTGTTTGATTATTCTCTTCCTTGCTTTATCTTTGTTTCATTTTTCCTTCTTTCCTATTTCTTTTCTTTTCTTGATCCAATGCTAGAGTGTTCTAAGAAATCTCTAAATGTTCAAAGGTGACAGGGAGAAAGAGAGAGCTCAAAAAATGAATTGAAAAAGTTACCAACATGTTGCACTATTCAGCAACCCCCCCATTTATTTTATAATAGTTAATATTGTAGTAATAAATGGGGGCCCTTCAAAAAAAAATTCAAAAGACTTAGAAAATAAGAGTTTTCCTTTTGAAACAATTTGTAATAAAACCTTGGATAATCTTAAGATATCAAACCAAGTCACTTATGACCAATAATTCTCGCTTTATTTCAAATCGCAAAATCCAAAGTAACAGAGATTAGTCATGAGTCGGAATCTGCAAAAAGCGATAAGAGAAACCCCTTTAGAAGACCAAATGTAGTGTTGAACTTTTTATTAAACTTAAAGGCTTTAAAGTATTCCTTGTAAAATAAAATTTCTGTCTTAATGGAATAATCTTCCACATAAGGAAAAACGCTTGAAAAATCAACAAGTATGCCACTCATCGCACATCACATAACATAGAATATTTTTAATTAGGCTATTCTCGACATTGCGATTGGTATCGCACTTAAAACTCACCAATTTGAAATATCATCCAGGAATTTGCGATGCGATGTTTTGATAAGACGTAAAGGTAATCACACATAGGCCTTAATGCATAATTAATAAGGTTCAGCCACATTTACTATTTTAACGACTCGAGAAGATTCATATATTTTTACCCATATTTGCAATAAAATATTCATCCTTATGTTCTTTTCAGAATTTACTGTGTTATTGTGTTTTCGCTTTCATTGTTTCTCTTTGTTTCATTCTATTTTCTCCATTTCCCAAATTTCAGGAAATATCCGAAGGAAACAACGCTCGGAAATGACTAAGAAAGGAAAGAATATGGTGGAGGCTACTACATTTGAAGATTCATACATGCATCCAATCTTCACTGATACAACATGAAACAAGGATGGCGGGACTACATCATGGGAAGCAATGTATAATTTATTGGGGGATGAAAACCCAAGGGTACTGGAAACTAAAGCAACAATTGATGCCAAGGACTTATCCAAGGCTTCTTATTTTGAAGTGACATGTTATTTATTGCACAAGATAGATGCAAGGCCCAAATTATTTCCATAGACAGATATGGTAAGATGTATTATTGACAATGTGGACATTTCGGATAGAACATTCAGAAATTCTAGGCAGGAAGTCATGCAGTCATTCACTCCAAAAAATTTATGTCAAATGTACCACTTTCCAGAACCACAGAAGCTCTATGATAACGCCTTCATTGAGCATTTCACGAAAGAAAATGAAAACCCGATGGACGTTATGAAGACATGGAGGTCTGGCTCCAGAAAGTTCAAGCGAGAGAAATCTAGTATATACCCAATTTCACCTCTATCAGCCCCACATAGTTTTGAAGATGCAATGTTGTGTAGGCTATTTTCCAAGGTTGACAGTACCAAATTTTCCATGGAATGGGTTCCATAGATTGATGCGGCTATTAATGCTACAATTATGAACTGGAGTAATATTTTTTTAGACAAATTGGCTATGGCCATTAGACAATATAGGAACAATAGGATTATCTCCACTCAGATTATCCCTCCATTTTATATGAGTGCATATGTAATGGATTCTATATGTTTTTGTTTACATTTTCCAAACATGGGCTGGAATTAGTATCTAAAGGACCCTACTCCCATCCATTTTTATCATAAAATTTTGTGGGAATCACATTTTCGCCCCCATTTTTACAAAATTTATCAGGGCATTATGTTTCCAATTTACCAAACCATTTTTGATGTGAAAGCCCCCAAGTTATTAGAGGAAGAAAAAACAGACATCTTGCTGGTGGAAAGATGGTTTGGCGAGGAATAATTCACTTATGTCAGAGTTTTTGGGAGTATTACAACTACACATGTTCTTCCATATTATGTTCCTGATAAGCTATTGGAAAGAGATATTTCCTATCAAACAGTGGGGGATTGTATTACCAAAACCCTTAAAGAAATGAAAAAATCCATCTGGCCAATCTTCCCAATGCAATGTGGTTCTTTCGCATTACATGATTTTGGGCATGCGGTAAAAGAGATACATAACATTACATCCCTGAATCTGCTTACTATGCCAGGAAGACAATATGACCTTGACAAGATCACCCATAACTTCACTGTTATGGTCAAAATTAGAAAATTTATTCATGAGGAAGATAAATTTAATGATCTCTTTGAAAAAGCTGAGACATTTTCACAGGTCATACATTTAGCATCAATAAAATTGAAGTCAAATGACCTCAACTGCTTCCACATATACAAAAATAAAAGACCGACAAAGGTCCCTTTGGACCTATTACAAATTGAAGAAATAAGAGAACCCACTCCCACCGTAATCCCGGAGAAAATTTCCAATCACAATTCTTATGAAGAATCTCCAGAAAAGTCAGTTCAAGGTTTAGAACATTCTGAACATCAACGTCATAATAATGAAGAAAGACCCAAGAAATATCCTGAGAAGAATACAGATGAAAATGCTAGAGAAATGACCAAAAAGGCCTCAGCTAAGGAACACATGGAGACTGACTCCACATAGGTTCAAACAAAGAAGATCATAGTCAATGATCTGGATAAATAATGGGAGCAATTTAGCAAAAATATCCAAGCGCAGCAGATAAAGATAGGTCTTGAAGGAAATTTTGGGTTTCAGACCCCTAAACAGACTTAACAGGTTATAAATCCATAAACAATAATAGAAGGAGTTACAACTGCTCAAGATATTGAAATCATCCCGGCCTACCCAACTTCATAAATTGTTTTAAATATTGAGGAGATACCCCCATTGGATATATTCTAAATCCAAACACATAAAGCAATAGTAACGAGGCAAAGGAAGAAAAGGAAACTCGATGCATCAACAACAACAACTCTATAAAATGAATCAATGGAGGCAATATGGAAAGACACCCCCATTGGTCCATCAGAAAATCTTACAAGGCTATCACAATTTGCAGGTGCTTATGCAACTGCAAAAATAGATAAGGAAACATAAGTTCATATTTTTCTTAAAGAAAAAGAATAAATATTTCAGTTGTTGGAACAACAACTTGAAAAAGACAAACAAAGCACCAATAAGCAAGTAGAGATGCAAATGGCACAGTTTCAAAAAGAGTTTGAGAAAATGAGATTACAGCATTAGGAAGACATCACAGAGAAGGAATCATGGATTCAAAAAATAAATAATGAAATGGATAAACTCAGAGACCACCCTCAAATAGAGGAATTAATTAAAGTGACACTTGAATTAAACACTCAGTTGTCAAAGAAATAATAAATATTCTGCCAAACAATTTCGTCGATCAATCCATATTTTGAAACAAGTAATGCATTAGCCAATCAAGTGGTTGACCAGAGATTAGAATATGAAGAGATAAATGAAAGGATTTCAGAGTTTATTTCTTGGCAAGAATCTGAAAAAGGTAGAAAGGATATTTTATTCACAGATTGGGTCATACAGTTGAATTAAGAAGGTATGGAATTAGCCAGAGCATCTAGTACAACAAAAAATATAATTGAAGTTGTTAATGAAAACCTTCATAATATAAATATTATCAAATAATGAAGACCAGGAGTTCTCCCAGAAATCAAACATTTAGAGAAATAGTGGAAATAGACCCTCAAGACTCAAATTAAAGCAATCAAATAACTGTCTAAGCTTGACCGAGAAACTTACTGGTAGTTTCTAGTGAAACCATACAATTAATGGATGACTCTGCATTGTCTAAAAAATTCCACACAAAATATGGTACCACCACTCTCTGATGCTATGTTTACAGGAAAATTAAGATCTAAAATCGGCCAGCCACCCTAGGTGAGGCCAATGATAGATATCTGTGAACTCAAGGACTCAATGGCTAATAAGGAAAATTCAATTAGAGGAAGCACATCATCATTTTATTTTCTATATTTTTACTTTTTTTATATTCTAAGGAAGGTTGTTTGAAACCTCCTCATATTTTTATGTAATAATCTACTTTTGATACATATGTTGTATTATTTAAACACCTCTCACGCATTTAGAGAAGGGTCCATAATTTTATCAAAAATACTTTGCAGAAGCTTGCACTTTTGTACTTTTGTGACTGTTTGATAAGATATTTGAAACAAGATCTTGCTTTTCTTGGAGATTGAAACATACTCTACTGGATTTTCATTTGTGTACTCTTAGAGTATATTTAGTTGAAAAGAAGAAGATCAATATTGTTGATTTCATGAGTAGGACCTTTCATATCTGGTACTTTTATCTTTGTGATTAAGTTTTGTTTATGAATTAGCAGTAATATTTCTTATATTATATTATGTATGTAATTGAAATACAGTTTTTCATTAAAGAATTTTTGTATAATGGTTCAGCTATAATTCCTTATTGAGTACATGACCAATCAATATATGCGATATAGTTTTCACAATTATTTTTCCTAACTATTTCGTCAAAATAAATTTCGTCAATAATTTCATCTCATATAGAAATTGAATGATATTTATTACTTGCTTTTATAAGATATATTTGTAGATCGCATGATTTAAGTTATTCCCAGGTATATATTAAGATAAATATTAGAATAAATAGATGCATGTGTTTGTTGTTTAAATATATCATTTCTTTTAGTTAAAATCAATTTCAATTACACCTTATATCACAACATCATCATCATATCAATTCTTCCTGGTAAATTGGTTCCCTTATCCCAAATCGGAGCCACCATACCAAATGGAAAAGGAGTTGTTTCCAAGGTCTAGACTGGGTGGTTATCCCTGATGTTGTTGCAATGGAATTCAAGGGCTTCAACACCACTAATCATGTTAGCTCCCCATAATTTTCTAGATTGATTGAGATACAAATGGACAGGGTGACATCAAACCAAGCTTTGGAATCCAAGGACCTAGCCTTCCTAGATTCGGAGAGGGATCTCTCTAGTAGGTGCAAAGATGTGAATTTGTTTGCCAATTAGGGTTGATTTTAGGCTAGATGTTAAGTTCAGGGTATTTTGATTTTTTTTGGTTTGGTATGATGCTCAGATGGATTTGGATATAAAACATGGAAGATTGTTAAGTCATTGGGCAATGGAGTCTAAAAAGGTCATGATGAGTTCATCAATGGTTTCAAAAGCATTTGCAAGGAAATTTTAACTTGGTTGGTAGGTCTTTGAGGTTGTGGTGAATGATGAGATGAACATTAAACTTCAGAATAAAAGCTAGCTAGAAAGAGAATCAAAGGCATAATTGAAACCTAATCCTTTTTATTTCAAACTAAACACAGATGATTATCCAAGACAAAAATTCAAATGAAATTGTAGAAAGGCAAGAAACTTATTTAACTTTCATATATTTCATTATCAAGAGCAGAAAAATATTTAAGATGCAAAAGTAGTTATAACCATAGAAGAAGAGAAAACTCTGAACATATAAAGTTAAAGATGTGAAGGTTCTTTGAAAAAAATTTAGCTAGCAAAGGCAAAGAGCATGATTCAAACAGACTTCTTTGACAAACCTAGGCAAAGCTTCTTTAAAGAGTTGATTCCAAAATAGAGTATTTCAGTAGCAACAATATACAGGACTAGCCATAAATCATACTTGACACTAAATGATCTAAACCACTCAAGAAATGGACAAGCTAATAACTTCTTAGAGAGAAAGAGATGGATTCCATAATATTTCTCAACAGAAGAAAACATTAAGAATTAAGGTTCCATCAGGAAACATTTCTTAATCTAATTTTTTTGTCCTACTGCAACATAGCAAGATGGAAAACATAATGGAAAACTAGAAAACATGAACATAAGAAACACTTCACCATCAACCAAGCTTATGGATCCCGCAAATAGTCTCTATCCATCAACAAGCAAACTAGGGCATGCATGAGCTCCAAGACATCAAATTGTCATAAAAAACTCCAAGAGACTATGTATTTGCTTCAGCATAAGTCATCAAAATCCAACATTTACAATGAGTTCCAAATGTAGTATTTATGCTGCAAATGAGGAGGTGAAACTCTTCTAGGGTTAAAAAGGTTATTAATTACAGATTAAATGCATTCCTAGCCTTGAAAACCACGCAGGGCATATGGTAAGAATATCTGTAGCTACTTCTCTGTTAAATAACTTTGTCTTAATTTATGAGATAAAGATAGGTGGAAAAGATTGACTTAAAGGATTTATCTTATCTTTACAATAACTGTCCTGAGAGTTTAAAATATATTCTTTTGTGTAATAACTGCTTAATTGGCTTTATGGATAGAAATTAGGCTCAATGTGTTAGTTAGATATTTCTAAGGGAATAATTGCTCTTTGTTGATGTATTCGAGGCCTTTTAGCCTAATCTTTCCTTTAACTTTATCATTTTAAATAGTACTTTTGGCCTAATGCTTCTTTAGGCCTTCTTTAATCATATTTCGGGCTTTTTTCACTATGTTGACTGATTTAGATTTGAATCCTTTGTCTTTCACGGTGCTTTATCCATAATTTGCATGGTTTAAGTCTTTTAATCTTCAGGCTCTTGATTTTAACCTTTAACTTTAAGTCTCTTTACACTTATCTTCACTGTTTTCTTTGATTTGATATACAGGTGGCTTTGGCGCGCTGGAGGGTTTAGTATAACAGACAGTGGTCATGAATCACTAACCAAACTTTAATGATAAACCTTGAAATATTCCTTTCTGCGTGATTTTTCCCTGAGGATTGTCATCCTAGGCTCTGCGTATCTCGCCTCCATAAAACCTGCAAACAAACAATCAAAAACTTTATAAAACCCTGCGTTTTGGTTTAACTACTAACAGAGGCTAGGAGTGGTTATGGAGCAGGGATAATTTTAGGGGCGAATTTTAGCCCAAAGGCGAATTTTAAGGGATTTTCAATTTTAATAGGGCGAACTTTTTACATAAAACCCATTTTCTATAGTTTAATAAAGTTAGCCCAATAAATATTTTAAAAATAATTAATTATTAAGTAGTAGCCCACCAAAAAAAAGGGCCCATAACATGGAAAAATGAAATTCACCCCGATTTTTTTCTTGTGGAGCAAATTTCCATGGCATTCGCCTGGATATGCTTCCGGTTCAAATGCCACTGTGGCCATCGCTATTTTTATTGAATAACCAAGTTCAGGGAAGGAGGTAGATTACAATCTGTCTGATATGCTGATCTATCAGAAATGAATGGAATAGTGACTTTTTATCCTTGAATTTAGAACAATCTCCCACAACCTGCACTTAAGATAAATGAGACCGCGATTTTTTTCAGAGAACAATTGAATCAAATATTTTGGCGAATGTGGGGTTTGTACTGCTGCATTAAAAACCAAAGTTCGTGACGAAATTGGATGGAGGAAAAGGGTTTAATGGCTAAACCCTCGTCCTTCTCTTCACAGTGGTTCCGGAGAAGGAGGCGCAGGTTCTCATCCAGGACATTTGTGCGATTATTTGCGTTTTTAGCGATAATGGCATTCTTGCACCGATCTTATTTCATTTCAGATTAAAGCGGCATGACCAGGTACACCCATATTTCCATTTTATCATGGATTTGAAATATTTTTGCTGTCAAAATCAGACAAATTTTCACCACCAAAGTTTTCTATCCAGTTTCTTCGGCTTTTTGAATAGAAAATTAAAGCTATTGGATCAACGCGTTTATGCCCAGTGACTTATTATTCCAAGCACCATCGAGCACTGCCAATTATAAAAAATACAATAATTTTCAGTTTTGGTTCATTTGTGTAGAGTGCTGTGAAGGATAACATTCAAATTTTGTAAATTCACTCAACTTTAGTAAATTCATTTTATTTTCAGTGATTCAGAAAACACATTCATTCTCAGTCTTATTTCTTTGGTGAGGTAGACGTATTTTTTTCTTTTTGATATGCGGGGAGCTATCAGCCCTAGTTCTTAATTATCATGGTAAAGCTATTTTAACGTGGGGACCACCGAACTCAGCGAACTCCTACATATGATCAGATCAGGAGTTTGTGCCCACTAAGGTTTGAACAAGGTCGTTATTGTGGCGATACCCTATTTCAACCAGTAAACCACCACCCGACAGACATACATGCTTCTTTTTGCATCCAAGGTCTTTGTTAAGCTTAACGGCAAGAACTGAACAAGTTTAGAAAGCTCAGGCCATGTTTGTGTTAAGTAAGAAGTTTGGCTATTTAGCACTGCATCAGTTCCTGTTTACTGTAGAACGGTTTGAATAAGGGTCGTATTTGGGGGAAAGCCCTATTTCAACCAGTAAACCACTACCTGACATACGTACATCCACAGGAGCTCTAAGAAATTAATGTGTTACAATATATTTTACTCCAATTAAGTTTAGATATCGGGCTCTGAATGGAGTTCTTGTTGTGTCCAAGGGTTTCTGTGAAGGTTAATGGCAATAACTGACCAATTTTATAATGCTTAGGTTTTGTTTGTGTTGAGTTAAGTAATAAGTTTGGCCATTTAGCACTGCATCAGTTCCTGTTTACTTTAGAAGTTTAAGGTCAACTAATGTTTGATCAATTGGTTCACATTATAAAGCTTTCTTGCAGTACTATGTGAGTTACTTTAAGAAGTTTCGTTAGCCTTATTTTAATTTACTCTCTTCTAGCTATGTCAAGTTAATTTATTCTGAAATTTGCATGTTCAAAATCATCTTTTAAGAAATGTCTTTTAATTTATTTTGTAAAACCTGTCTTAATTTATTTAATCACATATATCAGTCTGTCTAAAGTTGCCTTAAAATAGTTTTGCTACCAGTATGCAAATTCTATTTGAATTTTGATTGAGCGCACGAGGTCAGCTTGAAGTTAATGCAAGCAGTTAAAGAAAAGGACTAAGAACAGGCTTGGCCAAGTAAATAAAGATACATATGTCATAGTACAAAAATCATATGAGCATCCAGTGGAAGAATGAACAGAGGAGAGCTGCTTCTTGAGTGGTTCTATCTTTGAATTTTTTCCCATTTTAAACAAAAATAAGATTATATTATAGGCAAGATAATTACAAGGTTCCATCTATGCCTGTAGGCTAATAGTATTTACAAAACAGAGTTTTAGAGTTGCTTTGTCGACTTTTCTACCCCAAAACCTCCCACTTCCTTTAGAATTTTTTAATGTTCCAAGGTAAACCTTAGGAGACTTTAACAACAAACCATAAACAAAGAAGTGCGACATTTCATGCCTTTTGGCCTCGCAGTCAGGAGGGAAAAAATATATTCAGGAAATGTTGGATTTATGTGGAAATGCATGGCTAAGATCAAGGCTGGTAGCTACTAGTTCCACATAATTGTTGTCTGTGGGTCACTCCTCTTCTATGATTAGCCTAGACCTGTCAGAAGTATTCCGGTCAGAACTTGATCACTGTTTGTTCCAATCTTTCAACATGTTGTTTTTTACTTTGGACTATGTCAACCCCTACATTGGCCTTTTCTTTCCTCTACTGTCTGCAAAACACTTGGCAGTTGAGCTCGAGATCCTTCATTTGCACATGCAGGCTATGCAGGTATTTAGTGAGACCGAGGTCCTTTAAGCTTTGCCTAGGAGACATTTGCTAAAAAAGTCCTGCACAAAGGAACCTTGTTATACTTCTATAGTTTGATGATGAATTTTGATATCCAATTTGGGGTTCTAAAGGGTCATTAAGGGAAAAAATACGTTCAAGAACAACATTCAAATTCCTGTACTTGAGGTTGCAGGTAACTTGAGTAAAGGCCACTGTAATATTCCCAATTAGCAATAGCTAATTGGAAATATTAATTTTTGACTATTTCACTTTATTAAAATTAAGTTGGAAATAAAGTGGGTGAAGAGGGACACTTAAATCACACTTAGGATAAAAACATTTCCTAAAGTCACTTGGAGACATGATTACTTGGCAGCGTGGGACCAAGAGGATAATTACTTGGCAGAATAATTCAATTTTATTCTGTCCTTTTTTTAGTTTTGCTGGGTTGACTTTACTGATGAGGACTAAATTACTTTTGCATGGTGCAGTGCTGTACTTTAATTCTCCTCCTTTATGATCTTCGTGGTTATGTTTTAATCAAATGGTGATCTCTAGAGTAGGTTGTACCTGAGATGCATGTTTATTCTATTAATAGTTGCATGTACGACCTTTCATATGAAGGTGCCCTATTTTTCATCAAATTGCAATTTTTTTAGACTAATTTGATCTCTTTAGGCTTTAAAGGATGTATTGTTGGGTTCTGTTACTGAATGCTTAGCAACAGATGCTAGACCCTTATATTTTGCTTGTTTGATGTTTTTTTTTACTCTACTCTTGTTTGGTGGGATACAGGCACGCATTGTGGCATTAAATGGCCATTATTTTTTGAAAAATGGTGGCCATTTTGTATTATCTATCAAGGTACATATGTTAGAACTTTCTCATACTTCTGAAGAAAATCTGGAAATCATGTTTTTGTTCCTCATTTTTTGATTTTCACTCTTTAATGTAGGCAAATTGCATTGAATCTACTGTGCCAACGGAGGCAGTGTTTGCTCAGGAAGTTAAGAAGTTGCAAAAGGAGCAATTTAAGCCATTTGAGCAGGTGACATTAGAACCTTTTGAAAGAGATCATGCTTGTGTTGTAGGTGGCTACAGAATGCCCAAGAAACAGAAAGCAGCAGATGCAGCTGCGTGAAGGAGTTTCTGTGATCAATTAAAGAAATGAGCTCCTTGTCTCAGGAATGCAAAATGCAATCTTAGATCAAGTGATGCCTTCCCCTCTCTCTTCCTGAAATGAGCCCTGATGGACATTGGGAGGGGGGCAGTGACTAGGTTATATTATAAAAGTTTTGGACTGCTTTGCTTTGTATTTTTTTTTACATTTACATGAGAAAATTTTAATCTAAACTGAAAGTTGGTCTGAGAGTTATATGTTTGTGCAAAAACTTGATTCAACTACTTGGAGGTGTTAAGGTCGAAATACTTTTAATGCTCTAGTGTTTTTTGTGTTTTTATTAGCTAGCTAAGTTGTCTTACTCTTTGCCTATAACTTATTTGGTTATGCTTTGAAATCTTTTTATATCTGCATATAATCTCAGTTGGCTGTACCAATATGGGTTTCCTTGCTTTGAAATATTTTTATATCTGCATATAATCTCAGTTGGCTATACCGAGATGGGTTTCCTTAAGGCCTATATTTTTTTACCTAGTAGGGATATGATCTGCATTTTTGTTTAGCTTGAGCAATTTTGATGTCAAAAGACTTGTGTTCTATGAAGCATGTGAACTTGTAGGCCAGTTTTGTGCTGAACATAGTTTGAAAGTACATTCCATGTTTGAAATATCCCACGTTCTTCAACAATTAAGAAAAGTGAACATAGATAATAAATTACTTGAAGTGAAGTTCATTCATATGAGGATATCTTTATAAGATGGTTATTATAGAATTATTGAGAGGAGCATTCAAATGAAGACATGCTCTTAAGATGGGCACTAGTCTTGCTGTTGTTGTCAGACATCATTAAAAACATATTTTCTGGGTTGTCAGACATCATAAAAATGATTAAACTATATGGAGGTATTAAGTAGGAAATGCTTCGAAAACCACCAGTTTTGGTGGCTTGGTTAATATTGATCTCCTGCCAGCTTTAGTTGTGTCACTCCTTGTCTATTAGCTGTATTGGAGATTTTATTTATTTATTTATTTATTTTTTATTTTTAATTTTTAATTTTTTTTTCTTTGTTTTTAATTTATTGAAATCTTTACTCAGTAAGGCATTCTTTGTGAGATCTCCCCTCCTGTTCCACTCTGTGCTATTTTGCACCATTGATTGGTGTTAGATGATAGAAATATTGTGTGATGTTGTACTGATCCCTCGCAAAAACCTACAGACTGTAGGGTGCCCACACCATGGCACGTGTTCATTAAATTTAGAGACTGGGTGGGTGTCTCCATCAAGCGGGAAACCAACTCTCATTGCCTTTAATGCCCTCCATGCTGCATGTTCAGTTAGCAGTGCCATTAAATCCAGAGACAGGCAAGTTCCTCCATTAGCTGGGATACCAGTTCTCATTGCCATTAATGCCCTCCATCATGCCGCTTGTTCTGAGCATGCAAGTGCCTCCATCAGGTGGCATATTAGGTCTCATTGTGCCATTAATGCCCCTCGATTCAAAGCACGATAATTCATTACGTTTTACAGGCCTCCATGACTTAGAGACAGTTGTACCATTAATGCCTGATTCTGAGCGCATGATAACCCCCCCTCAATGGTGGTGAGCTTAAGTGATGGCGATTTCATATTAGTGTATTGAGTTGCTAGTTTGATTTATAGTGTTTGGACACTCCAAAAGTAGTATAAAGGGAAGGATCAAATAAGCTATATAGGTGTTTATGGAATTTTTATAAGGCTTATTTGTTTTCCTGGTTAGGGTTTTCTGGTGGATGTAGTGTTTTTCTGTTATGCATTAGATATATGTACACGATCTTGTTTGTAATTTTAAAGTGTTATGAAAGACACACTAGTAGATTCCATAATGAAGAGTCTATTGCTTGTAATTTTTGAAAAATTGTTATGCTCCTTTTTCATTAAAACCAGTTGGATTGCTCCAGTATTAACATTAGGGTAATTCAATGGAACTAGTATTTGCTAAAGATGATAC
The DNA here is from genome assembly GCA_034641835.2 of Pinus albicaulis. Taxonomy (NCBI): domain Eukaryota; kingdom Viridiplantae; phylum Streptophyta; class Pinopsida; order Pinales; family Pinaceae; genus Pinus; species Pinus albicaulis. The sequence goes on from CM076569.1 coordinate 976,716,313, forward strand.
ACGAACCTTAGGAGTTTGACTGACTTCAACAGAGCAAGTATTTTCTAAAGTTGATACACAAGCCTAATGAATATGATTTTGTTTGTGCAGTGGATTTTTTGGGTGGGACCTTTTTCTGGAGCTGCATTAGCTGCTGCCTACCACCAGTACATTCTGATAGCAGCAGCCATCAAGGCCTTGGGATCGTTCTGAAGCAACGCCAATGTGTAATTAGGTGACACTGGTTGTAGGTAGCAGTTGTTTGTGTTTCAGATGTGTAGGTCTACAGTAGATTAATAATTTCTATGGACTTATGTCTAGCACTGGATGAGACCAAATAGCAGCTCAGTGAAAACTGATTTGTAAAGGGTAGCTTCTTCTCTCAGTGCCTTCATCAGAGGTTGGATTGTTGACTTCTAAGAGACATAGAGGTTGAGGGAATCTGGCTTGAATCCAGTTCTGTTGCAGAAGTTATAAGAATGCTTGTAATTTCTGTAGAGGTTAGAAGTTGTGAATGAATGAACTCATAATTATACACAGTACAAGTTACAAGGTAAGAGGACATATTCAACAGATTGATCTTAGAAAAGAAAATGATAAAGCAGACATTTATGTAGCCCTTCTTTTATAATTTTGGTCAGGATGTGTGGTCAACTCTTCTCCTAGCACAAACAATTGTAATTAATTTTTCAATGGTTACTAGCACAAACAATTGTAATCTCATTTTGAATGATGTTTCTTTGATCATTTAGTACTCATTTGTACTTTAAACATATCATGCCTTCAATCATTTCTAAACCATAGTGGCCTACATAAAATTCTCAAGGAGGCTTAGATTTCATGAGTGCATCTCTACCAGACTCTTCACAGTGTTCACATTGACAACATGAGCCCCATCAACATTCAATGTCTTCAATTATTGGAGTACTTTATCGCTGTACCAAAAATTCTCTCATTTGGATTCTGAGGTCTTTGATAAGTGCATCCCTTCCACCAACCATACTGGCCTACCTAAAATTCTTTACACTTGTGGACAAGGAGGTTGGATTTGAAAAGTGCTGCTCTCCTCCCATTCTTCTTCTCAGTGTTTACGTGGTTATAAACATCATTGGAGAACATGTGCCCACTCAAGAGTCAATGCCTTCAATTATTGCAATACTTTATTGGTGTACCAAAAATTCTCTTTTGGATTCTGAAGTCTGTGATAAGTCCATCCGCCCAATCAACCTTCAATGTCTTCAAGTATTGCAATAATTTACTGGTATGCCAAAATTTTCGCGTTTGGATTATGAGGTTTGTGATAACTGCATCTCTCCCACCATTTTTCTCTGCTTCCACATTCATTTCTACTGCATGGATCAAAGTTGGTAGCAGAAGGTAGGAAAGTGATTGTGTTAACCTCATTTTAAATATATCAAATTGCTTTAAAAAAATGAGACAATCAATAATAACAAGATTAAGATAAAGTGAACCTTGTTGTCATGGTTATCATAAGTTTATGCTGAAGAAATTATATCTTAATAAGATTAAACTTTATTAAATCAGATTCAAAAGTATCATATTATTATTAAAAGTTTCAACATTATTTTTTTAATTAATAAAGTGTATTTTAATTTATTTTATTAATCTATCTATATATATAATTTATTTTTAAATATAAATTAGTCTTATTTATGAAAATAAAATCATATTAATATAAATTAATCATTCCATACTTGTTGTTTTTTTTGAAATTTTGAAAAACATTTAAAAGGAATTTTATTATATATCAATATTAAAATAATATGGAAAAAGGATTAATAGCTAAATTATTTTTATAAGTTATTATTATAGAGATAAGCTTTGGAATATATTAGAAAAATGTAAGGTTGCTTTTGCATTTAGAGTTATTGTGATAAGGTTATATGAGAATGATATTGTTATGTCTAGGAATATTAAGGGTTGATAAAAAGGAATTAATTGCAATATAGAAATTAAGAAAGATTCTCCCCTATCCCTACCTTTATTGACATTCACATTGACAAATTAGAGGCATGTTTGGAAGAAGTAGCCTTGTGGCTGCATAATCTCAGCTAGATTAATCATCCCCTTTCTTCTTTACATTAGTGATATTGTTCTTACGGACATGACTCCACCTCATTTTGAGAAGCGAGGATTATTAAAGATTTTTGTTCTAGCATAGCTATGCGAGTAAACGCTAATAAAAAAGGTTGTAATAATAAATCGAGTAGTCTTTAGTGCGACTTTTTGAAGGCTTTTACGGTGACTTTTTACGGTGTAATTTCTCTAAATTCTGGCAGGAATTTATTGAAAAGAGAAGTTTGATTGCTAACTTTGCACAATCAAAGTGCCTTACAGGTTTTTGAGGGTGCTGAATCCATATATAGAGTCAAAAAACCAGTTTGAATAACAAAAACCAAGATTTTACCTCAAAAATTTTCACCGGATTTCGGCACCTGAAACTTTAAAAAGTCGCACTAAATACAGCTCCATAATCAATTACAAAAAGGTAATTTATGTTAATTGTGAGCGAGAATAACAAATCAAAGAAAGTTATACAATAAGGTCTTGAAGTCAACCTTCATCAGAATCTTAACTAGAAATACAATGTTGGGAAAATGATTAATCGAAAGTGGAAAACCAATTTTTGTCTTAGGTGCAATTGTAGGTCAACAAATTTTTGGTTTTGGAAAAAAGAAGAAGAAGCTCATATTTTAGACACCTCTTCATCTTTTTATCTTATATGGAGATGAATTTTGCTGTTGCATCATCTCTATAGAATCATAGAGGGAAATTGAGAAAATCCAAAAGTTTTTTTATAGTTTATGATCTTATTAAATGCAATATACCCTATCCTATCTTATAGAAGCTAGTCTTTCACCCATTGAGAGTTTTCCTATGACTAAGTACCTAATATAGAAGGACAAGACAAGTAACATGAAAACAAGTGGCTCCCTAAGATTGCTTCAAAATGCAGTCAAAATTTGGTGTGGCATAAAACTGGTTGGCATAAAGATTCTCAATCTTAGTCAAACTAGTGGAGAATAGAGAAGGCCACTCTAAAACGTGAACACCAATAAAATTACTATCGCATATAAATTAAAGTTGAAATCATGGTGTGATAATGCAGTAGAGAATAAGAGAAAAACAAAATATTAAAAATTGGTCATTAACCATAATCCAAAAGATCAAGTGTCATATTCTTGTAGCTAGTTTTAAGAAGAAAAACATCATTACCAGAATAAAAATGAACTTTGAGGAGCTTAGGAATTGAGAAAGACCTAGAATTTCATAGGATGCAAGTAAATGTCATTGCGATGTTAGAAATGTGAAGGATGAAAAACACTTCCTTTTACAATGTCTTGCTTATTCTTATTTGTGACAGGAAATGAAGCTGGATTTGATGATTTTGGGACCTATTTTCACATAGATAGCGTTTGACTAGTATTAAATGATAAATAACTAATTTAACAAGACTAATGCAAAGCATCAATGGGCTCATTCAAGTACATGAAACTACCTTGATGTCTAGCTTTGACATCTTAGAAAATTTTAATGGTATATATGTTGCTTGTGTTTGGGGAATTTTGTTGAGTTTCGAGTTTTATATTTTCTTGGAGAATAATTATTGATATTTGGAAAATGTGTGATTTTATATTGGTATTGGAAACGAAGCTAGTTTTGATCTTTGATTGGAAATGAAATCAGATTTGATGAAGTTGGGACCTATTTCTTTTCACATAGATAGTGTCATAGTATTAAATGATAAAGAACTAATTTAAGAAGTCTAACGCTAAGCAACAATGGGCTTATTCAAGTACATGAAATTGTGTTAATGTCTAGCCTTGATACCTTTGAAAATTTTAGTGGTTTGTTTGTTGCTTGTTTAGAGGATTTTTTTGAGTTTGAAATTAGTCTCTTGAATGCTTATGGTTCTCATATCATGCATATATCGATAGATCGATAGATCTAGTTCTATTATTATAATCATTATTGTTTTCTTTATATATTTGGTGGTTTGAGGAAATATATTTTATTTCCTTTCACTTTGTGGCATGATTTCAACATCTTCACCTTTTAGAATATAGTAAAATATTTTTCTTATTATAGATTTTTCTTGGAAAAGAATTATTGAGAGTTAGGTGCAAATGCACAATGTTGTGTAGCATTAGTGTGATAAATATGGGATAGTGCAAAGCATAGTTTTGAAGATTATTCTAAGTTGACTCGTACCTAATCAACTCAGTCAAGTTGATTGTTGGTTGAACGGCTAATTGTTGGTTCAATGGACAGAAGGTCTTGCAGGCACAAATACCAAAGGGAAAAATGGAGCCCATCATGGGGTACTCTTTGTAATTCTCCACCACTGCTACCTTTCCTCAAACTCCTTTCCAACCTCAATATCAGTGCTAGTAGTAGCATGACAAACAACACTACGCTTAGCAGATTCAGAAGAACGTGTTTTCCAAACTACACGAGAACTACTTCCCTCACGAGTCACCATATGCCATGCTTGGTCTCGGTGGTTCTCTTCCTTCTACTCCTGGTTCAATTACCATATCTTCATTGCAACCAACACTCCGAACTCCACTAGACAAAGATTCACCATTTTGTAGTAGTGATTCGCCATTTGTACTGGTGATTCGCCATGATTTTACAGGATAATATAATCTCGTGAGAGATTCGCCAAAAAATTATATATACATATTATATTATTAATAAAATCGCCTTCCATTTTTCCTATGTATCATGGGGATTCGCCTATTTTATATATATATAAATTTAGGGGGGTTCTTAAAATTATCCCTGTTATGGAGCATTGCAGAGGGAGGGGAAATTGCAAGGAAGGGGTTTTATGGTGAAACCATGAAAAAACCATGGAAACATTTGAATCTGGCGTGAAAATGGAAATGAGCAATTTTGCGCAATACCGGGGTGGTATTTGCGCTGGGTTTAGGCGGTAAATGGTATTGGGCCGATTTAATGCGATACACGTTAGAGGATGACACATGTCCCATAAAAACCACCTATTTCACATTGAAGTTGCATGTTAAAATGTTTTGGTGAAATGGGCGCGAAATCAATTCTCGGTAGTCATATCAAGAGGATCGACGGTTGGGATCTATTCGCAATTTCGAGTAAATCACAAATGATCGAGAGGGTCAGCGAAAATGTGAAAGAGCGATGACCGTTGGATCTGGAGGATCAATGGTGGAGATGAATAGTAGGAATGCACAAAATAAAATATATCGGTGAGGGAATGGATGAATAGCGAAAGAGAAATCACTGTTGGATCTAGAGAATCAATGGTGAAGATCCTTTCGTAGGGAAGCAGGCGGAATGGAAAGGTGGGGCGAGGGCTGAAAGGGCAATGATGTGATGGCTGACGGATCTAGAGGATCGACGATCAAGATCTTATCAAAGAAAGGTGGGTAGAAGGGGATGTCGTAGAGTGAAATGAGAAATACGAGAGTGCGTTGGCCGTTGGATCTGAAAGATCAACGGTCCATATTATATCGCAGATGCGCAAAAAATAATGAATGGGGTGGAGGGAGGCAGAATGCGAAGGGGCGATGACTATCAGATCTGGAGGATTGATGGTCAGGATATTTTCCCAATTTCGCATAAATAAAAAATGGGGTGAGAGGACGGCGAAAGAGCGACGACTGTTGGATCGGGAAGATCAATGGTGGAGATTATATCGAGGAAAAGTGAATAGACGAGAATGGTTGGGAGAAGAGCGAAGAAGCAAAGGAGCGATGGTCGTTGGATCTGATGGACCAATGGTCAGGATTATTTCAGCGGGATGCACATTGTGGAGAGAAGGGAAGGCGAAACGGAATATTGCGATGGCCGATGGAGCGCGGACCGTTGGATGGAAGTAGACTGACGGTTAGGATTCCATCGGCGGAATGTGTATCGGGGGTGCGACATTGGTGGGGTAAAGCAGAATCAGGAGGCTGCGATATGCGATAGCCGATGGGGCTTAGTGCTTGGTCACAGGACCAGAATATATGACAAAAAGGGGTTAGGGCTAAGCCAAAAGGCGCTTGATCTTGAATGTCTAAAAGGATTTTTTTAAGGCCAAAATGAAGGTTTTTTGAGCCTTTTCAAGGATTCTGATAAGTGTAAAAAGGAGGTTTAAACCATTATAAAGGGGTTTTAATGGTTTAAAGGGGTAAATGAAAGGGTTTAGAGGAATTTTCCAGAGAAAAATGATTGATTTAGATAAGTGAGAATGAGTGGGAAAAATGAATGAAACAGGCTTAAGAAATAATCTCTTTTGGTATCCGCAGGGCAACTTAGAGACTTTGATTGAATATTTTCAGTGGATTGGTAGACTTAGGATAAAGAACATAGTGGGCTTTCAAGAACTCACAAATGTTTTTCATAAAAATTCGTTTCTTGAAAGCTTAAGAACCTTTTTAGCCATAATGAGATATAACAAATATTATAGATGGCTAACAGTGGCTCCACTTGGGGAGGACAACTTTCTCTACAGGTGTCCAGAACCTTGGTTTATCAATCTCTGGCTTTCAACAGATTATTTTTTTAATCCATTGGGAAGCATTCTTTTCTTTCTTTTGTTGGCTATCTTTGGATTTGAGAACATTTCATCAATCTGCAACATATGACATTCTTCAAAGCAGCATCACTACCTACCCAATCCTACTTGTCCTAGCATTTTTTCTTCAATAAGGTGCATTTGGACCTACAAACCTTTAACATCAAAATTTTGTTCTTTTGAAAACAGGAAAAACTAATCTAAATCTATCCTTCTTTCTTCCGAGAGTCCAGATTTAAATAGTTGAACTCTTTTATTTATACCTATACTACTATTTGTCAAGATTAAGCTGTTTGATAGATCTGCATTCTCTATATTCTAAAACAGAAATTTAAAAGATATCTAAATCAAGATTAAGCAGTTTGATTTTTTATGGTGTCTATGGCTTTATGTACAAGTTGCACATAGACTTTATTTGCAAAAAACTAAAACAAAATTGTGAAGGCTTAAGATCTAAAAATTATAAACATCCTTCTATTCTTTTTCTAGCTCTGGTTTTGATCTATTTAGAGCTATCTTTCTCCTTTTCTTGGTTCATATTTTGAGTTTGTTTGGACCATTCTTTTCTATCCTAATATATTCTACTGATAAGCCAAGATTATACAGTTTGGAAAATCTCCTTCACTAACCTATCAGCATGAAATTCAAATTTACTCAATCATGTTTAGGCTGTATGATTGAATAATTACAAGTAGTGGCATTTAGACTTGCACACTTTCAGAACTTCTCTTTTTGGGTATGGGGTTGTACCTTTTCTTTTAACTACCCTCTTTTTCCTTTTTCTATTGTTTTTGTGTTTTTCTCTCTTCTTGGTCAAAACAATCTAAAACTAAAGGTAAAAGGATGCTCATAGTGCTGAGCTTATTTTCTTGCCTATCTATCCTAATCTAAGCTATACATTATATACAATTAGTTGGTGAACTCTCTTTTCCAATACATCCAATCAAGCAGATGATTCCATGAGGGATCTTGGTTTAGCTCTTTGAGGGTGTTGAAAAAATTAAAAATCCACTCCCATCTCACTTTTTTTCGAACATTAGTGCCTAAAATTTGTCTCACACTTTGAAACAGATTGTTCTTGGCAGAAAACACTCCTTCTTTATATTTCTCAAGGAAAACAACAAATGGATCTTGGAATAATACCTGATATAGAGGATTTGAGACATAAGCTTCATTCAGGACTACTCCTTCTTCCACTTGGCTATGCTTTGGACTCTTTTGGGATAGAAAATCCTTCTCTTCCTTATGATCATCTGCACTATCAGACTCATCATATATTTCCATGTTGTCCTCTAGAAAACCTGATTGAAAAGAGCTATAACTGTTCTCTTTCTCTTGTGAAGGCTGGATATAGGGCTGAATGTGTTCTTTGTTGTTAAAATCAATACCCAAATATTGTTGACTTCTGATTGCATTAAGGTTGTATTTGATGAACTGAAAGGAAGCGCAACAAAGCGGTAAATATCCTTCCCTTTTCCCAAAATTTCTGCACTTTCTTCTTCACTGTCATGGCTGAGTGGTATTTGCTGATCACTATACTTGAGTTCTGGAGAATGATTGTCTATGTCCCAAAAACTAATCATTGATTGTTCGGTAGTGTTGGCTTGAGTTTGGAGAACATAATCATCATCATATTGATCATATTTGGGCAGCTTATTCATAGGAGGAATGTCATCTATTATTCACACTTGATCAACAGATTGTTCCACCATATGAAAAGGAGAGTTTTCATGGCCAATAGCGTCTCCTTTAGCAATCTGAAATGACTCAAAGCACAAGGGTAGGGACTTAATAGGTTTTGGCTCATCTTTCATTTCTAGTTTTGTAATCCAAACATCCATACCAAGATGATTTGAGGGGAGAACTTCTGGATTTGAAAAAGGGTTTTTATTATCCATTTCCTCCCATACTGATTCTTTAGATAATTCTACCTTGTTTCTATTTTCAATTTTCTTGTAATACTCTCTAAATAGTGAAGCATAAGATGTAGGAAGACATATAGTACTTACTTGACAAATTCCCGCATCTTCTTATTTGCAACCTTGGTTAGCCAGTATGTTTTGATAGCTACCTTTGCATTGAAATGACTGATTTGGTTCCTCCCAAGAAAATGGTACCAGCTGCTCTGAATAATCAACACCAATCTCAACCTTGTACTCTTCCTCTTTCCTACCAAGTATATGCATCATTTTGTTGATTGTATCTGTCAACATCTCTAGCTTTAACTCTGAAGAAGTTATTTTCTCTTGAGTTGCTTTGTCCTTCCTTATTTCTTCTAACCTTTCCTCTCTTTCTAGTATGTTGAATTCCACAGTAATTGCCATATTCTGCATTTCTTCCAAGTTTGAAGGGTCTTTTTCTCATATCTGGAATTCCATCTCTGGGTCAAAAGTACTTGGGTAGTGCATGAGAGCCCACCCCAAAGGTGGATTTATCTTAGCAGGTATTGTATTTTATACCTTATTGAACCAGGTTGAAAATTATTGTACTATATCCCCTGGTTGTCTTTTTAAATTCTTGTATTCCTCTATGATGAGAAATTCATTTCCAATGATCACCCACCTATCTAAGAAGACTTGAGTAAATTGATGAAAATTGATAATTCTTGCAGTTGGAAGGTCCTTAAACCAACTCCTAATTTTTCCATGTAATGATAAGGAAAACATTATAATATGCACATCATCTTCTTCTATTTCATAAAGGTCAAGTAAATTCTCAAGATTTTGAATGTCTTCTTTAGCGTTGAATTTTGAGCTTTCTCCATCAAATCTGGGTAGTTTATTTGCAAGATTTTCAGGGAGGGCTTGGAAGATAGGAGGAAAAATCAGAGGCTTGTATCTTTCTAGGACCTTTGTGGGTATAGGTAGTGTAAAAAGATATTTAAGGTTGTTTGAGGTTTCAGCATGAGGAGGAAAGGTAGCATGAGGCTCATGTTTCACTGGATCTTCCACAGGTGAATCTAAGGTAGGCACAGGTGTATAAGACTGATCATGGTCTAAAATTTGAGGCTTAGCTTTTCGAGGCTTGAGATATTTCCAATGATAACTATAGATCTCATCAGTGTATTCTTGATCAGGCTTAAAGTAGGATAGAACATAATTATAGATAAAAACAATAATTTCTTGAATCCAACTTAGGCCTGAATGCTCTTTCTTTCTAGGATGATTGTTCATGTTTCAGGTTCTTCCTCCAGTGGAGTCTTTAGGTCTATTGAGATTTGTGGAGTCTCCAGGTGAAATATTTTGAACTTTGCTATCCACCGTCAGAATGATTGGGATTTCTCAATGCATTCCCAGGGGAGTTTACAAGGACTGGTAAATTAATAGGCCTACTGGAGGCAGTGGAGTCGCCGGGTGGAAATTTTTAGCTATTTTGGAGGTAAAATATTATATGTTCCACCACCAATGCTTATTATGAAACCAATATAAAATGTTTTAGGTTTTCTGAGCTTTTTGTTTTGAAGGACTAATGAGTCTACAAGAGCTTACTAGGCTATTATGTACTCAAAGGTCCCACCATGATCGCCACTATGTTATCTCCCCATAATTTGCTAGATTTATTGAGATACAAATGGACAGGGTAACATCAAACCAAGCTTTGGAATCCAAGGACCTAGCCTTCCTGGATTTAGAGAGGGATCTCTCTATTAGGTGCAAAGATGTGAATTTTTTTGCTGATTAGGGTTGATTTTAGGCTGGATGTTAAGTTTAGGGTATTTTGATTGTTTTTGGTTGGGTATGATGCTCAGATGGATTTGGATAGAAAACATGGAAGATTGTTAAGTCATTGGGCAATGGTGTCTAACAAGGTCATGATGAGTTCATCAATGGCTTCAAAAGCCTTTTTAGGTCAATTTTAACTTGGTTGGTAGGTCTTTGAGGTTGTGGTGAATGATGAGATGAACATTAAACTTGAGAATAAAAGTTAATGAAGGGCAGAAATAAAGCCTTAATAACTTTTTGGAATAATAAAGTTAGAAAATCATAAGCATGGAAAGAGAATCAAAGGCATAAGTGAAACCTAATACTTTTGATTTCAAACTGAACACAAATGATTATCCAAGACAAACATTCAAATGAAATTGTAGAAAGGAAATAAACTTATTTAACTTTCATATATTTCATTATCAAGAGCAGAAAAACATTTAAGATGCACAAGTAGTTATAACCATAGAAGAAGAGAAAACTCTGAACATATAAAGTTAAAGTTGTGAAGTTTCTTTGAAAAAAAATTAGCTAGCAAAGGCAAAGAGCATGATTCAAACAGACTTCTTTGACAAACCTAGGCAAAGCTGCTTTAAAGAGTTGATTCCAAAACAGAGTATTTCAATAGCAACGATATGCAGGACTAGCCATAAATCATACTTGACACTAACTGATCTAAACTATTCAAGAAATGGACAAGCTAAGAACTTCTTAGAGAGCAAGAGATGGATTCCCTAATACATCTCAACAGAAGAAAACATTAAGGTAGTGAAGGACAAAAAGAAGTAAGGTGCCATCAGGAAACATTTCTTAATCTAAATTTTTTGTCCTACTACAACATTGCAAGATGGAAAACATAATGGAAAACTAGAAAACATGAACATAAGAAACACTTCACCGTCAACCAAGCTTATGGATCCTGCAAACAGTCCCTATCCATCAACAAGAAAACCAGGGCATGCATGAGCTCCAAGACATCAAATTGTCATCAAAAACTCCAAGAGACTATGTATTTTCTTCAGCATAAGTCATCAAAATCCAACATTTACAATGATTTCCAAATGCAGTATTTGTGCTGCAAATGAGGAGGTGAAACTCTTCTAGGGTTCAAAATGTTATTAATTATAGAGTAAATACATTCCTAACCTTGAAAACCATGCAGGGCATAAGGTAAGAATATCTATAGCTACTTCTCTATTAAATAACTTTGTCTTAATTTCTGAGATAAATATAGGTGGAAAATATTGACTTTAAGGCTTTATCTTATCTTTACAATAACTGTCGTGACAGTTTAAAATATATTATTTTGTGTAATAACTGCTTAATTGGCTTTATGGATATAAAGTAGGCTCAATGTGTCAGTTAGATATTTCTAAGGGAATAACTACTCTTTGTTGATGTATTTGAGGCCTTTTAGCCTAATATTTCCTTTGACTTTATCATTTTAAATAGTACTTTTGGCCTAATTTTGCTTTAGGCCTTCTTTAATCATCCTTTGGGATTTTTTCACTGTGTTGACTGATTTAGCTTTGAATCCTTTGTCTTTCACTGCGCTTTATCCATAATCTGCACGGTTTAAGTCTTTTAATCTTCAAGCTCTTGACTTTAACGTTTAACTTTAAATCTCTTTTGTTGGAGAGGTAAATCCCCTCTACGGATAGAGACGATCCCTACTAGCCCAGATCAGGTCTAGCAACAACCAAGTCACGCTAAGACGCAAGTTCCTAATTGCAAAAGACCAAGATGCGACAAGAGGGCTACCTTAAGTCCTACACTGCTGGCGTTTACGAAGAGAATGGCGCTTCTGTCCCTCACTATGGCAGATCACAATTCTCCCTCTTAGCACGTTCGAACACCTACACATATAAGAAGGAACAACAAACACGCAAGCGTAAAACCTAGTGCATGCAATTATGTATCAGTTAGAGAAGATACAACTCATAACATAAAACATAAACATCTGAGTGGAACCATAATTGAAGTCGTTTATTATTAATCAGAACAAAGAAAGATACAACCTAGGCTCTAACGCTGGATCTTCCCTCGGCGGGTCGACAGAGGAGCATGTCTCGATAAAGCTCGTCGAGAATGGGACAAGTCTCTCTCTCTTCGGCTATCTGACGATAATCTCCTTACTATTGATTCAGCTCTATTCAGGCTAGCTTGCAAAGGGAAAGTGACAAGCTTATATAGATGGTGGAAGGGGAGTTGGGATCCCTACAATGGTGGGATTGGCCCTATCCTCAAGGAAGCTTCCATGATAGGTGGAAAACCACTTCCCCTACATGGAGATCCGGAGCCAAACCTCCCAACTCAAATTAGAGACTCGATCAAGAGTTAGCTGGAATCAAACTTCCGCCATTTATTTTTAAAAAACAATCCTTATTAAGCCTGGCGCGGGTGATACATTGGGAAAGAGCGCCAGTTGGCGCGCCCTCTTTGGTGGATTTCCCCCATTGGCGCGAGGGCTGAACTGACTAGTCGCGTCAGGGCCAAAAGGGCTATTTTTAGGGCTTTTCGTAGGAAATTGTCTTCAGGGGAATTATTTTCCTTGTCAAGGGGAATGCCATGGAAATGGTTTCAAGCCACGTCACTGCTCACAGGTCATGGAATAAGCCCTCCAATGTGTGGGATGGGGGATTGCAGGGACAGTGACAAATTAATGTGTAACAGATGCCCCCTAAAACATGAGGCTCGATAGAGAGAGAGGGGTGATATGCTTTACGAGAACGTGTCCAACTGAAAATGCTACCATCAAAAAACCTGCATAGACAAGTACATCTGATATCTCAAATACATGATATATGTGGTATGGGCGCAGCCATTCATAGAAGAGTATACAATAATCAAGATCCAAGGCATGGACACAACCATCCGTTCAATGAGTCATGTAACCAATCATAATAATCCACAAAATCGCATCCTGGATTCTAACAGACAAAATCCAGGGTTTTGCACTCCATCTCGACCCAAACAAAGTACAATTTCTAGCATGTGAATAAGTGATTTGAAGTCGAACATGCAAGAACATCGTCTAATTACCAGCCAATGATGAAAGTTGTTAACATACGTGAGAGGAACCACCAATAATGACAATGGCCCTAAGGGTACTGTAGGTACAATCCACGGAATGTGAACAGTGAGCTGGCGTCGAACACCCGCAAAATCATCCGATCGAAGGTCAATGATAAAAACCTTGCATCGAATGTGAAGAACCAGTCATTGAGGCATGCAGGCTCCAAGGTACCAGAAGGGAGTCTCTAGATCAGCTTCCTGGATAATGAGCTGAAGTCAACAGGAAGTGACCATGATCGAAGGTGGGCCATAGTGTTTCCCACATCATCGATGCGAGACAGAGGAATATAGTGTTTGTGAATAAGGATCAGATGAGAATCAGAGGAGGGTTGAAATTTGCAGAGGTCAACTTCTCTTGAACATATCGGTGGCATGACAGTGGATTTGGCAGTATTTGAAATCAAAAGATCAGAGGTCATGAAGATGAGGCAAAGAGTAGATGAGAGGTCAAAAAGGATTACCCAAACCCACGGAGGCAAGCAGATAATGAGATGATATGTCCCCAACCTGACATGAATGCAGACAAGTGCCATGTTCAAGAGCGACATACTGTCGACACGACGACAATACTGGTCCCATTTTTCCCCACCATTTCTGGCGAGTACCCCAATTATTTTTGAAAACAAGCTTGAAGGGGATAGCATATGCTTGTAATATAAGTTCATCCTTTGGATGAATCCATCCTAGTACATTTAACGAGCCCTAGGAAGGAGGAACTCGAATATCGTCATTACGACTGAATCCGATGTCATTAGGGTTTAATGAGTCTGAAAAAGGAAGAAATCGGCATCGTTTCATGTTTAGAGAGTTTGAAAAGACAGCAGAAAAGTAAACTCCAACAGTCCCTTTTCGTAAAATATAGTTCCTCAGATCCGAAAAGGTAGAAAAATATGTCTGAGAAAACCTCCTAGTCGTGATAGGCTAGGGTATTCCTTTTTCGTAAATAATCTATCCCAGCCTAAAAAAGGGGTAAACGTATACTGGGTAGATGTTGTTTTGCAGCCACTTTAACGAGATCAAAAGGACAAGCGACTCGGCAATCTTTTCATGTTTATAGAGTCAGAAAAGAGCTGAAATATGACTCCAAAAATGACTTTTTTGTGCTTTTACCGAGTCCGAAAAAGTATAAAATACAACTCGTATCACTGTCTAGGCTGCGTAAAAACCTGTTGTTGCACATGAAAGTGAGCGTAAAATCCATTTTTCGACAAAATATAGTAAAATATTGGGAAAAATGACTTTCAAAACCTAGTTTGACTTTGAAAAGTTATAAATATGCCAAAAATAGTAAAACATATTCACTTTTACTTTTTACCTCATTTGGAGAGCAACAGTGAGCTTTTGTTGTGCAAACTTGCGGCAGCGATTGTAACCAATCCAGTACATCATTTCGGTTCTCGTCCATTCCAGGTAAGAGGCACTCCCCTTAGCTTTGTTTTGATTTATTTTTTGTAAATTTCCATTGTGTGTTTTATCTTTGGGGGAACCCTTTGCAAAATTAGGGCTCGGCAAATTGGCGCGGGTATCGGGCACGGACCCGCACCAATTGGCTCCTTTTTGCAAAGGGGTCATGCCAGTTGGCGCGACTGTTAGGAAAATAGTCGCGCCAATGGCGCAACTCAAATTTCCACCTTAGTTTATCAAAATTTGAGCCACTCAAATTAATTTTTAAGTGTTTCAGAGATCTAATAAGGTGTTTTTGACCATGTTGGTGCAGATACCCAACCACAATGGTGATTGAGTGGAAGGAGAGGGAGCATGGTGAAGAGGATGAAATGGCCATGCAAAATTAAGCTTGTATGAATGCCCTCCGGAATTGTGGTCTCAAGAAGTTCTTCCTCACACCATGTTTGAGAGCTCAACTTGAGCTATTGCAATATTTGATTAGCATATGAAACGAGAATGAAGAAGTGTTCAAGCTTTGAGACCAAGTACTATAACTTGAGGTCTCTAATGTTTATTTCATAACCGGATTGTAGCGCAGAGGCCCCGTGCCAATCATGACAGGCAGTAGACCTTCTGGAGAAAAAATGGAGATGGTAATGGTGAGAGTGTGCCCAGGGGCATGGATAGGATCGGGGAGTGGGAAGGTAGGTAGCCACACAGTCTGCGACCTAGCACTCTAAGTAGTGCATCACACCATTACGCGAGCTGCAGGGTCACAGGCACCACATGAGGAAACCAAAGCACAACTCCTACTAGCCTCCGAAGGCATGAACCCTACACTTTTTTATTGGGCCACTGCCGTCACAACAAACATCAAACAACAGCTGACAAAGTGTAAGAAGGCCAAACTGAAACAATTTGGGTACGGTTCCATTTTGATATTGTTCATTCTGGAAGGATTACCAATTTTCCAGGGCCAAGGGGCGATAGTCTCCGAGCCGTCATTGAGGGAGCCGAGGATGGCTCGATGGGCAGCACTCATGCCCAGATCAGGAGGGAGCCAACATATGTCCTGGAGGCTCAATTTTTTTATATGGCTACAATGTCAACTGATTGTAGTTGAGGATTTTCCCTATGCTAGTATCGACTTCACGGGAGACCCAGATCTTCCAATCCCGGAGGGGGACGACTGGGACGAGGAGCTGGGTAAGACTCTTTTTGATTTTTTATGTATTTATGATTTTTTGTGATACATGCCTATTCTAACAACAGTTTTATGTGTATGCAGATGTTGGCCCAGAGAGGCCTGCGGGCATGTCACCCATTTCACGGAGGACCCCTCTCGCACATGACCCTCAAGATGAGGGTGGCGAAGGGAGCGAGCTAGTCCAGAACCTGGAGGGTATCGCCCGGGGAATCCTGGATTATGCACGGCTAGTAGATGTCTCGATGGCTTACCAGCGACACACTGTTGGGGTGCCTAGTCGCCTCGATTGATTTCTGAGGCAATTAGTGCGCGCAATGACATGCTACCATGAGCACCACGCTGATTAGCCATATAGGGATTTTATATGCATATTTTGAGAGACATGTTGTCTTCGGCTATTTATTAAAACAGACATGTATATTTTTTTATTTTATGTGATGTACACAAACTGCAAACTATTCGACATATATATACATATATCTATTTTTGGATGGATCTTCTTACATGTGATGATGTTCTTACAAGTTGTGCAAATGTCTATCTAAAACCAAATTAGCTACTGCATCTGTTAACGCATTCATGTGTCTGGGTATATGTTGATATGTAATGTAATCAAAATTTCTTTCCAGTAAACGAATACGTAGATACAGACATAAAACGGATGGGTTTCTAACTGAATAATGATCGTTAAGTTGTAGTACTACGAGTTGTGAGTCCAGATACACAAGTAATGCATGAATACCGAGGTTAACAACTTCGTTTAATAATTCTAAAATGGCACTATACTCCGTGACATTATTTGTGGTAGGCCCTAGACAAACACCTTGCAAATTAACCAACTCACCAGCAGGATCATAGATTAACAAGGCTGCCGAAGATAGATTCCTGGTACTGCGGGAGGCCCCATCCGCGAAACTGACAAAAGGAGTAATAGACATCTGCACAATTAGGAAGACCCAATCAGCGAAAAGACGCTCACAAAGCACACCACACCACACATGCACAAAAATGAAAACACTCACTTATGTACACACACACCACACAAGAATAACTCAAGCATAGTACTTTTTGAGGTACAACCTATTCCTAGGCTGCGCGAGAGGAACTCCTTCGTAGTCGATAAGCTCATAGGCCCCATTTTTTAATACTCATTTAACTATATAGGGCCCATGCCACATGGGCTGGAATTTTCCCACTGCAAGTTTATCGTGTGCTTGGTCATATATGAGGACGAGGTTCCCTTCAATGAAAGAACGTGGAGAAACCGATTGATTGAAGTGGGCTTTGACCCGCATTTTCTGTGCCTCAATAACCAAGGCAGCTAAGCGATGGGTTTCATCCAATCATTCCAAATACAAGAGACGTTCTTCCTCTGGAGAAGTGTCAGGAAATAGTTCCACAACCAACTTCAGGGAAGGAATTTGGCATTCAATTGGGAGAGTTTCTTCCAGACCATACACCAGTTGGAACAGTATGAATCCAGTTGTGCTCTTTACAGATGTTCGATAAGATCAAACAGTCGAATACAATTGGAGATGCCAGTTGGATTTGTGGATACCAATCGTTCATTGAAGCATTGTGACCAAAACCTTGTTCACAACCTCAACCTGGCCATTCACTTGGGGGTAGTATGGCATTGAGATATCATGGCGTAAGCCCAACTTTGACGTCAGATCAGCCATCATGTAATCCCAAAAATGAGTG
Source organism: Pinus albicaulis (assembly GCA_034641835.2). Taxonomy (NCBI): domain Eukaryota; kingdom Viridiplantae; phylum Streptophyta; class Pinopsida; order Pinales; family Pinaceae; genus Pinus; species Pinus albicaulis. The sequence goes on from CM076569.1 coordinate 976,733,933, forward strand.
CCATGATCGGTGAAAATGGCTTGAGGGACTCCAAAACATGTAATAACATGGTTGAAAAGGAATTGGGCAGCTGTCTTACCGTCGGCAGCTAATGTAGGCATCGCTTCGGCCCACTTAGTGAAGTAGTCTACGACAACGATTATATAAGCATGCCCCCCGGCTGAGTGAGGGCTACATGTCATAAAATCTACACCCCATTTAGTAAAATATCCTACAGTAATGACAGGATGCAAGGGTAGGGGTGGCATGGGCATCTTGCGCTAAAATACCTAGCACGCATGAAATTTTCGGACTGCAAAAATACAGTCTTTGAATATAGACGGCCAGAAGTAACCCGCACGCAGAATCTTCTGGGTGGTGGCATATCCGGACATGTGACCACCATAGGCACCACTGTGATAGTCATTAAAGACTCTCTCAGCCTCTTCCAGGGTCAAGCACCGACGGAGCACAGAATCAACTCCGACACGGTACAAGGTATCTCCTACAATGTGGTATGGTTGAGATTGATGCCGAATCCGACGTCGAGCATCCTTTGTCAATTCAGACTGAAACATGGATGTTTGAAGATACATGATAATGTCACCATACCATGGGTCACCAGTGCTGATGAGAAAGAGTGTTTCATCTGAGATATGATCCTCGAATTGCGATGGAGCAGAGTCTATTGGGACAGAGCAGATAAGATCAATGAAAACCAATGATTTTGTCGATTTAGCAGTGGTGAACTCTAAATTGAACTCCTGAAGGATTACAATCCACTTGGAGTACTTTCCCCCTAGCAATTGTCAAGACAAGATATACGTCATGGGGTTGCAGTCAGAAACCACGGTTACGGTACGCAATAGGATGTAATGGCACAATCACTGAACGGTTTGAACCGTAGCAAGCGCCAAATTCTCGAAATGAGCATAACGTGTTTCTGTGTCAAGGAGATTCCAAGATAGATAGTAAAATATGTGTTCATTTCCATCGTCATCATCCTGTACTGAAACCATAGCTGTCGTGCTAAACGCAGCGGCCAAATAAAGGGTGAAATCATGATGATAGTTGGGAGGATGTATGAGCGGAGAGTTGACAAGAAACTTTTTAAGCTTATCAAAAGATTGTTGGGCAATCTTGTCCCAATGGAAGGGAACGTCCTGTTTCAAAATTCAGGTAAAGCCCTTGGCCACTTCCGCATAATTCATAATGAAGCGTCGTAAGAAGTTAGCTTTCTCCTACAGAATCTGCAGTTGATGTAACGAGGAAGGGGATGGGAGGTTAACGATGGCATTGACCTTCAGGGGGTCAAGGTGAATTCTGTCTTTGGAGACAATGAATCCTAAAAGACGGCCAAAATCCACATAGAAGACGCATTTATGAGGATTAAGCCTAATATTGTAGCTTCTGTAACGGAGGAAAATCTGGCGGAGGTGTTCAGGGTGGTCCTCACGCCGAGCTGAATGGGCCGGAAAATTTTCCAGATATGGCTAAACAATATGGCGTATGTCATGGAAAGAATAGGACATAGCATGCTGGAAGGTGGCCCCAACATTTTTTAGACCGAACGGGAGCTTTTTGTAAGCGAAAGTACCCCACAGACAGATAAAGGTATTCTTATGTTGATCAGTGGGTAAAATATTGATTTGATTGTACCCAAAGAAGCCGTCCATAAGGGAATAAATCTCACTCCCCGCTCATTCATCAATGATTTGATCTATAAAAGGAGTGGGGTAATTTTCCTTAGGACATGCCCGATTGATGTCTCGGTAATCAACATAGACACGTATAGTGCCCTGCTTCTTATCTACAATGACAATATTTGAAACCCATTCTATGAGGCGAATAGGATAAATAAAGCCCACGTTAAGAAGTTTTTCAACTTCTGCGTTAATAGCTGCGGCTTTTCAGGGATGCACTGGGCATAGGCATTTATGCACTAGTTTCGCACCTGGATAGGTAGGAATCTCATGCACGACGATGCTGGGGTCAATCCCAGACATCTCTTCATAGGACCATGCGAAAACATCTCTGAATTTGCGAAAACGATTCGTATAAACTTGTATCTCTTCAGGAGAACAAGTCACTCCCACAATGAATATTCTTGATTATCCCCTGTTTGACGATGATTTTGATCAGCATGGTTTGAGTGATATTACTCAGGTTTCCCTCCGAAAGGACCTCATGAGTCAATATCGGTGTTTGAAGAGGTGGAGTGGGAACCTGAGATGCGAAGCGCTCTAGACAATCAGACATTGCCCCCAGGCTAGGCATGAACGAGGAACGATGATGTCCATCACTCCACGATAGATCTTCAAGAGACATTGTTTCAATTATAGCTTCATCAGAAGGGAAAAATTCTCTTAAAGGTTCAGGCGAATCTGCATCGCCAAGCCAAGGGGAGAAGGAGCATGTTCAGGAGGAGGATTGGATGCAGCAACGATTTCGCAATAATTAATCTCAATTGGAGTTAATGGCATCGATTCTCTGAAAGAGGTCACCTGTTCAGGTGAAGGGATGATCCAAGGGTCATCAGACCTAGAGACCATATTAACTTGAATAGTTTGCAGTGGTGGTGCGGGAAAAATACCCATGAGGACAGGGTATTTGATTCCCAACCATCGAATGCCTCTAGGGCATTGGGAGATGATGTAAGAGCCAGAGAGCCAATGGCCTTTCAGTAGGCGCATGACATAACACAGGTGGAAGCACCTTCGTCCACAACGACCCTATGGATTTTGAGGCAATTGATCCCAACTTGGATAAGAAGAGTGATTTGATGTGGAATTCAAGGGACAAAATTTTCTAGGTCGAAGGTGAGAAGATTAGAATTGGTGGGATCGATTCCACCGATTGTAGACAACAGAGGTTTCCATTGCGATGGGCAACCTCGAAGCACTTCCAATGAAGACATTGCAGAAGGCGCCTGTGCCAAATCCTCAACAATACTGTAGTGCTGAGCGGCACGGGAGTTTTGGTTGTAGGAATATTTTCATAGAACACCTTTAGAAGGTGGCCTCACAACAGGTTCAGCATTGGGCTTCTCAATTTCTAAAGGACCCGAGACAGGTGGGGGAGGTGGGCCATCCACGACTTCCTTCCCAGCTGCCTAGCGTGATCCATCGTAATCCTTTGAACGCGTAGCAATTGAGATAGTTGCAGCACCATTCATCATAAAGACTTGGGACCCAAATGGTACATATGGTGAAGGCTACTCAACCATCTGGGTCTGCTGAGACGGGAACGGTTATTTGAGAACTACCAAAGTCCCTTTGGAACCTTTCAGAAGTTGACTAACTTCAGATCTTTGGGGACAATATTTGGTATAATGGTCTCCTTCACAGATAAGGCAGGGGTACTTCAGTTTACGTTGGGAACCATCATCAGTACAAGGTTTAGAAGACTCTGGTTTTGGGGCATCGGGTTTGGATTTTACTTTTCCCTTCTTCTTTCCTTTGGAGGCCTTTTCCGTAGGATTAGCTTGAATGGCGTTGAACTCCACAATCTTACCAGAATTCAGAGGGGTGAGAAGAGAAAAATTATTGGAAGAATTGGACTTCTACTCCCCATTAGAGGATTTCCAAGAATTTTGAGAAACAGAACCAATAACACCATCCACTGCTGGGGTAGGTGGTGCTTTAGAGGTTCCCGGCCATGGAGCATCAATCAAAATATCATAAAGCGTTCCAGACTGAGAGTACACTAGATCCAGGTACTGGGCACGTGAGATGGCTTGTTCTTCAATCACACATGCCCCCATAGCAATATCTTCAGTGATTTTGTTAACGAAGGAGGTGGTGAACCAATGAGTTAGTCGCTGATGAGGTATGTCAAACTTGATCAATATACGATGACGTCGCCACTCATGAATATGATCAGATATGTGGGTGGCTTTATCCTACTTCAAAGAAGTCAGGAGATGCGTCCCGGATTTGTAGCGAACCGGTAACTGGAAATGAGTCAGAAAATCCATAGCTAACGTATTGAAGTCTTGAAAGATGCCACAAGGTAATTCTATATACCACTTAGCGGCAGCACCGGTAAGATTGCACTGGAAGAGACGTAGACGAATTGAATCATCCACCTAAGAGTTCGACGAACACCACAGATGGTAGGTTAGTACATGAGCTTGGGGGTCCTCTCCAGCTTTACCTTCAAACTTAGGACAGTCACCAGGCACCTTGATTGGAACCGGTGGCCAATAAGGATTGTGAAGAATCGGATCATTGGTTAATTTAGAAACGTACGGTAATTCAAGGTAGCCAAGAATGACAACTACGGATTGAAAGGCATACCAGGCCCTCGATAAGTACCTGTACCTGTACTCAACCCTGGCTGAGCATATCCTTGCCCCCATTGGTTCTGTCCTGGAGGATTCTAACCATAGGGGGTATAGGCCGTATAACTAGTCTGATACGGTTGCTGATGACCAGTGTATGGGGGTTGATAACCGGGGTACGGACCCTGATTATATGCCGGCCCCATTTGAGCAGTATATGGATTTGACTGTTGAGTATAGGTATAGCCTGGTTGTTGAAGATAATAATTAGACCCTTGGGGCGGGTTGTAAATCGGTTGAGATTGACCTTGAAGATAATAACCGTCTTGGGGTTGAGCGGGCTGTTGATAAGTGGGGCCCTACTAAGCCTGATAAGTGGAGCGCATAGGCGGATTCTGCTATGGCATATAGTAAATCGGCTGTTGAGCAGGGTTGATGGGATGTGCATGCTGGCCTGGTTGGACAGGTTGACCTGGCTGAACGGGCTGTCCTAGTTGAACAGGTTGACTCGGGTTAACAGGTTGCACTAGTTGAACAGGTTGACCTGGCTGATGAGGGACACCAGGCTGCCCTGGATGGGCCGGTTGGCCTGGAGGTGGGATAGGGCCAGGCTATGCCTAATAACCAGTTTGACCTGCAACAAGACCATAAGAGGGTCCTGGTTGTGCAACATTCGGACCAATAGGAAATTGAGGTTGCAAAGGTTGCACCATAGGTTGAGAGGGTTGGATTTGCCCCACAGGTCCGTACAATAGCCCCAGTTGGTACCCTGGATGACCCGTGAGTCCTTGAGGTTGCCCCGGTTGGATCACAGGGTGAGGCTGCATAGGTTGACCTTGAGGATTGAAGGATTTTCCTTGCGGATCGTATAATAACCCCTGTTGGCCTGAAGGTTGGCCCTGTAAGGGTTGTCCTTGCGGGTCATAAATATAACCAGGCTGGCCCGAAGGTTGGCCCTGAAAGGGTTGTCCTTGCGGGTTGGAAGGTTTCCCAGCCTGGTTAGACAGAAAACCTTGAACATACTGATAAGCCTCTGGAGCAGGAAAACGTAGAGGGTTTCCCTGTTCATCATATTGATACGGAAAAATGTAGACGAGTGTACCATCCTGTGCATAGTGAAAAAAATAAGGACGGTTGGGATCTTGGGAGGATTGACCAACCTCAAAGTTCGATTGCTATAGGGACAACCAATACTCCTCAGGAGAAATGTTCTCTGAAATAGCAGATGCTATGTAGACGTCTTTGGGAAGTGACGCAGTCCTTACGGACTGAGTAGTAACAATGGGTGTAGACACGGCCACACAGATAGTGGGCCTGACATGTACTGATGTGACCTGAGGAGATGATGTGAGGGTTGTCCTTGGGGAAATCCCTAACGAAGGGACAATAGGCCTCGTAGAAGGAGTTGATACTCCCATAGAGGTGACAACGGTCATAATCTGACTTAAGGATCTATACCTTGCTGGAAGTGAAGGACTCGACGAAGACATGACAGATAAATCTGGGTTGTCTTCTGGGAACAACTGGTAATCTTCACCAGATGTGGGGATTTCCCCACTAGGAGAGGGACTGGATGAGCCCATGTTTGAGCCAGCCGCTAGATCTTCTAGAAGACGGCGAGGACTAGAAGGAATAACAACAGCTAGAAAAGGCGAACCCGATGTAAGAGGAGGGAAATATTCCCCTACTCCAAATCCAAACCAAGCGTTGAATAAGGGCCAATTGAACTCAACTAGTCCTCCAAAGGGAAGCTCAGATAGAATCGGTCCCCCGTCGAGAAAGTCGGAGACAATGGGCTGCTGAGGTTCAGCAGAGGATTGAGAGACTTCTGATAAATCGTCTGTGTATGGACTACCAGTAGATGAAACTGAGGGTTCCAGCACTGTGATATTAATGACAAGAGGAAAATACCAAACAAAAACACACAGGCTAAAAAATCAAGGCACACAATCAGACAGCCAACAAGCAAACTCTAAAAGGGCATGTGATCGCAGGTGATTTATTTTACCACTTTGAAACTTAGAAACTTCACCGTTTCATGTTTTAATATTTGAGAAACAGATGAAAGGTGACTCTATCTCTTTCAATTTCGAAACAAGCATGAAAGTACAAGTGCTTGATGATCCTTTCAAATTTAAAGAGTCAAAAAAGATCAAAATGACTACTCTGGTAATCTAGGCAAAGGGTGTACCAGATATTCGTGAACTACAATATACACCTTGGTTTCAAAATGAAAGAGAAATCAACCAAGGACTTGACATATGTGCAGGCACTCTCCCCGAATGTTGTGTCTAGTGTATCACGGGTATAAGGCGGCAGACTCGGCTTCCTACAGATAAAGGATAGCAACCTAGTGGGGTCTCCCTTTATATACGCGACGGTATGGGGAGCACAAGTCCATACTAGCACTGTCTAAAGCCAAGAGGCAAATGACAGCTACTAGGTTTAACAACGCCGGAACACGTCACTAGCCTAGACCTCTAAATATTTCGTTAATGTTTCAATGCTTCCTTAAGGAAAATTGAATAAATTTTAGTGTTGATCTTCAATTATGTTTCAATTTCCAAGCCCTACCGAATGTTATGTCTGAAAATCCCCTAAATGCACATTACATGCCACAATGTATCATTTCGTTCGATGAATAGCTAACTACGGGAAGGTTGAGAGCTTTCACACAATAACAAAATGATCACAAAACAACCACTAGTGTCTCTAATGCAAGTTAATGGAAAATAAAAGCTTTCATAAATCACAAATAACACAGAAAAGATTTAATTTACATTAACTAATCAAAAGCAAAAGAGATTTTTTTTTTTTTTTTGTATTTTCAGTGTTTAACAGCAAAGTGCACTAAACAAAATGAAAACCGATGAGAAGAAAAATTTGAGAAGTGATATCAAAAGAGAAAATACAAGTTCACTCAATGCCAAACACACAATCAGACCTCAAATTTACAAATAAGTCCCTCAAATCAAAGAGGAATCCCAAAGACTCAAATGAACCGTGTAATCTAGGCCCAAATAGAGATAAAGCGGAATTCGAATTAAGAAGAAGCAAATCACTCAAATAGCACAATCAAACAATGGAGAAACACCAAACGAATGCAGAGAAGCAATAATGAAATTGACTGATCAAACGAGGACCAAAAACTCCCACGGGAGGCTCAACACACTATAGCACATAGATGTTCTAGGGCTAGAATGTAAAACCGATAGAAGAGGGAAAACAACTGGAGGATGAAGGTCACACTCAGTCAAACAAGGCTCCAGAACACTCAGGCAGTCGAAAAAATGAGACCAAAACCACATACCAAGCTCAGAAAGCCCAAAAAGAAGCAAACCCTAGCACCTCACAGGATTGGCGCGACTGTCAGGCTACAAATAGTGCCATGGCGCAGGGGATACACTGGCAACATGCGCCAGCTGGCGCGACTATTAGGGCAAAAACCACGCTAGTCGAGTTTACTAATGCAAAAATAAAAAATAGCAATCAGGGAGCAGATTAGGGATGGTGAAGCTAAACACAAATTTAACACTGGAAAAGAGCGAACCAAAAGAGTTGATCAAGCAGGAAAAGACCAAAATAAACCGAAAATGCAAGAAAAACTCCAATCAATGTCTCCCTAGTGGAGTCGCCAGTTTTTTGGAGAGGTAAATCCCCTCTGCAGATAGAGGCGATCCCTACTAGCCCAGATCGGGTCTAGCAACAGCTGAGTCACGCTAAGATGCAAGTTCCTAATTTCAAAAGACCAAGATGCGACAAGAGGCCTACCTTAATTCCTACACTGCTGGTGTTTGCGGAGATAATGGCGCTTCTGTCCCTCGCTATGGCAGATCACAATTCTCCCTCCTAGCACGTTCGAACACCTACACATACAAGAAGGAACAACAAACACGCAAGCGTAAAACCTAGTGCATGCAATTATGTATCATTTAGAGAAGATACAACTCATAACATAAAACATAAACATATGAATGGAACCATAATCGAAGTCGTTTATTATTAATCGGAACAAAGAAAGATACAACCTGAGCTCTGACGATGGATCTTCCCTCGGCGGGTTGACAAAGGAGTATGTCTCGGTAAAGCTCGTCGGGAATGGGACAAGTCTCTCTCTCTTCGGCTGTCTGACGATAATATCCTTACTATTGATTCAGCTCTATTTAGGATATCTTGCAAATGGAAAATGACAAGCTTATATAGATGGTGGAAGGGGAGTTGGGATCCCTACAATGGTGACATTGGCACTATCCTCAAGGAAGCTTCCATGATAGGTGGAAAACCACTTCCCCTACATGGAGATCCGGAGCCAAACCTCCCAAATCAAATTAGAGACTCGTTCAGGAGTTGTTTGGAATCAAACTTCCGCCATTTATTTTTTTAAAACAATCCTTGGTGTGTGTGATACACTGGGACAGAGCGGCAGTTGGCACGCCCTCTTTGGTGGATTCCCCCCATTGGCGCGAGGGCTGAACTGACTAGTCGCGCCAGGGCCAAAAGGGCCATTTTTAGGGCTTTTCGTAGGAAATTGTCTTTAGGGGAATGATTTTCCTTGTCAAGGGGAATGCCATGGAAGTGGTTTCAGGCCATGTCACTGCACAAAAGTCACGGAATGAGCCCTCCAATGTACGGGATGGGGGATTGCAGGGACGGTGACAAATTACTGTGTAACATCTTTACACTGATCTTCATTGTTTTCTTTGATTTGATGTATAGGTGGCTTTGGCACGCTGGAGGGTTTAATATAACAGTCATTGGTCATGAATCATTGACCAAAATTTAATGATAAACCCTAAAATCTTCCTTTCTGCATGATTTTTCCCTGAGGATCATCATCCTGGGCTCTGCATATTTGGCCTCCATAAAACCTGCAAACAAACAATCAAAAACTTTATAAAACCCTACGTTTTGGTTTAACTGCTAACAGAGGCTAGGAGTGGTTATGGAGCATTGCGGAGGGAGGGGAAATTGCAGGGAAGGGTTTTTATGGCAAAACCATGAAAAAACCAGGGAAACATTTGAATCTGGCACGAAAATGGCAATGAGTGGTTTTGCGTAATACCGGGGTGTTATTCGCGTTGGGTTTAGGCGGTAAGTGGTATTGGGCCGATTTAACGCAGTACACGTTAGGGGATGACACGTGTCCCATAAAAACCACCTATTTCACGTTGAAGTTGCGTGTTAAAATGTTTTGGTGAAATGGGCGCGAAATCAATTCTGGGCCGTCAGATCTGGAGGATCGACAGTTGGGATCTATTCACAATTTCGTGTAAATCACAATTGATCAAGAGGGTCAACGAAAATACGAAAGAGCGATGATTGTTGCATCTGGAGGATCAATGGTGGAGATGAATAGTGGGAATGCACAAAATAAAATATATGAGCAGGGGAATGGATGAATGGCGAAAGAGTGATCACCATTGGATTTGGAGGATCAACGATGAAGATCCTTTCGCAGGGAAGTGGGCAGAATGGAAAGGTGGGCCAAGGGTCGAAAGGGCGATGATGTGATGGCCATCGGATCTAGAGGATTGACAGTCAAGATCTTATCGAATAAAGGTGGGTAGAAGGGGACGTCATAGAGTGAAATGAGAAATACAAGAGTGTGCTAGCGGTTGGATCTGAAATATCAACGGTCCATATTATATCGCAGATGCGCAAAAAAGAATGAATGGGGCAGAGGGAGGCAGAAATGTGAAGGAGCGATGACCGTCGGATCTGGAGGATCGACGGTCAGGATCTTTTCGCAGTTTCACATAAATAACAAATAGGGCGAGAGGACGGCGAAAGTGAGACGACCATTGGATCGGGAGGATCAACGGTGGAGATTATATCGAGGAAAAGTGATTAGACATGAATGGTTGGGAGCGGAGCAAAGAAGCGCTCGTTGGATCCGATGGACCAACGATCAAGATTATTTCAGCAGGATGCACATTGCGGAGAGAAGGGAAGGCGAAACGGAAGATTGCGATGGCCAATGGAGCGCAGATCGTCGGATGGAAGCAGATCGACGGTTAGGATTCCATCGGCGGAATTTCTATCGGGGGTGTGACATCGGTGGGGTAAAGTGGAATCGGGAGGCTACAATATGCGATAGCCAATGGGGCTTAGCGCTTGGTCACAAGACCAAGCTATATGAAAAAAAGGGGCTAGGGCTAAGCCGAAAGTTGCTTGAGCCTGAATGTCTAAAAGGAGTGTTTTAAGGCCAAAATGAAGGTTTTTTTAGCCTTTTCAAGGATTCCGATAAGTGTAAAAAGGAGGTTTAAACCATTATAAAGGGGTTTTAATGGTTTAAAGGGGTAAATGAAATGGTTTAAATGGATTTTTCAGAGAAAAATGATTGATTTGGATAAGTGAGAATGAGTGGGAAAAATGAATGAAACAGGCTTAGGAAACAGTCTCTTTTGGTATCAGCAGGGTAACTTAGAGGCTTTGATTGAATATTTTCAGTGGATTCGTAGAATTAGGATAAAGAACACAGTGGGCTTTCAAGAACTCACAAAGTTTTTTCATAAAAATTCGTTTCTTGAAAGCTTAAGAACCTTTTTAGCCATCATGAGATATAACAAAAATTATAGATGGCTAATAGATCCTCAGAAGCCCTTTTATTAATGAGGCCTCTATTTTCTTCATTTTCCATTATTTTCGTAAATGAATTACCAAAAATTCCATTTTTCCTTTCCAAATCCTTTGTCATTTCATTTTTCAATTTCCTTAGCCATAATAAACCAAATAAACACCCACGATAGGATGTTTTTCCCAATATTTATCTTGGAATACGTGTCCCATGACCTTGGTTATTATTTTTCCTTTATTAAATTTATTACATGGAACTTTGACCAGGGTTTTTACATAACACTCCCCCTTGGGGGAACATTATCCTTGGTGTTGAATTACACCTAAAACCAATAAGATTGATGAGAAAAAAACATATCGCCCATGGAGCTTTACAAATTAGCTGAATTCAGTATTTACAATGCTCATCTTGATGAGAAGCAAAGCAACATGAAAAACATAACAACATAACAACCATAACCACATGACACCCATAACATTTATTGGAGATTTATAACATAACTCATAGCGGTATTTACATCCATATACATATATACATAAACCAAAAAATCACACCAGTACATATTCCAAAAACATTCGCTCAATTATCAAATAGAGAAGGATACATATCCCACACCTAATCTTCCATCTCCCATGTAGATTCCTTGGGCCCAAATTTCTTCTGCTGCACTTTAACCTGCTCAATTTCTTGGTTCTGGAGCATGAGAATCATTTCTTGGTTCGAGAGAATGAGAATCTTTCTCTACAAAACACATTGTTTTCATGAATGGAATTCTCCTTCTAGTTCCACCTGCGATAAATACCAGTCAATCAAATGACAAAAATATTTAACATACGTCTTAAGAAATGACACATGGAAAACATTGGACTTTCATTGTCAGAAGAAGTGCAAGTCGATAGGCTATTGGTCCAATCCTTTCAAGAATATTGAAAGGTCCACAAAACCGAGGTGCCAAGTTCACACATGTACTAATCCTCAAGGAGCCCTTCTTGGGATTGATGCGTAATTACAGCTATTCCCCAATCTGAAACTCCTTAAACATCCTATTCTGATCTGCATAACTCTTTTTTCTATCATGTGTTTCCTTTAAATTCTTCTTGATAACCTGCATTTCCTGTTTCATCTCTTCCAACATATCTGGTCCAATTTATACCCTATTGAGTAGATCACTCCAACTGATAGGAGTATTACAACTCCACCCATAGAGTTCCTCAAATGGACTCATCCTTAGAGAATCCTGATACAAATTTTTGTAAGCAAACTCAACCAATAGTAGATACTCTTCCCACTTTCATTGCTGGCGCATCACATAAAATCTCAAAATGTACACAAAAATCCCATTGACCCTCTCTATCTATCCATCTTTCTACGGATGATAAGTTGTGTTGAAGGAAAAATCTATCCCTAAACCTGTAAAAATATCCTTCCAAAAATTGGAAGTGGACTTAGCATCCCTGTCTGACACAATCCTCCTCGGAACGCCATGCAACCCCACCACATGTTTGATGAAGACTTGTGCTACATCATTAGCTGAATAAGTAGAATTCACTAGAATGAAGTGTGCTACATTTGTCAACCTGTCTATCACAACCATGATGGAATCATGTTGTCTAGATGTCCTCAGAAAACCTATGATAAAGTCCTTGGAAATGACCTCCCACTTCCACTCTAGAATCGGAATTGGTTGTTGTAGTCCACCTAGATGCTTACATTCTTCTTTCACCTATTGACAATCCAAAAATCTAGCCACAAACTCTGCCATGTCCTTCTTCAGATTCAGTGAATGATAAAAATTCTTCATTATTGTCAATGTCTTATGGTATCTTGGGTGACCTTAATATGGTTTTGCATGAAACTCTCGCAAGATAGTATTATTGATCTCACTATCATTCGACACATATATATTATCCCTAAATCTGATTAAAGCATCTATTGTAAGACTATATTCCACATCCTACTCACTTTTACGTTGGTGTAACCTTTGCCTAAGCTCCATGTAGTTGTCATCCTGTTTTCCTGCCTGTAAGATCCAATCATGTAAGTATGTCCCATAAGAACTCATAGCTTCTATTTGATTCACCTGTATCCCCCTGCTAAGAGCATATGAAACCTTGTTCTCTTTACCTTTGATGTACTTGATCTCAAAGTCAAACCCGCTAATTGTGTCCAACCATCTAGCTTGTCTAGAATTTAGATTCAGTTGGTCAAATATATACCTCAATCCACTATGGTCACTCATCAATACAAACCTCTTGCCAATAAGATAGTGCCTCCAAATATTCAATGCATGGATTATTGTTTCCAACTCAAGATCATGTGTCAGATAATTCTGCTCATGCTCATTCAATTTCCTTGATTCATACCATACCAATTGTCTTTCCTACATAAGGACTCTACCAAGCCCTCTATTACAAGCATTTGTACACATCACAAACTCTTTTTTTGGATCTGCAATCTTTAGCATTGGAGCATTCGTCACAAATTTCTTCCCTTGCTCAAAACTTATTGCACATTCTTCTATCCATTCAAATTTCTTACGTTGTATTTGCAGTGACGTAATAGGATATGTAATCTGAGAGAAGTCCCTGATGTACCTCCTATAATAACCTGCTAGTCCCATGAATTATCTTACCTCATCCACATTCTTAGAAGCTTCCCATTCCATGATAGCCCTTATCTTTTCTGGACCCAATGCTATGCCTTCCTTTGAAACCACATCCCCCAAAGAATGTACCTTTGTCTGAAAAAAATTACATTTTCTATGTTTGACAAATAACTGATACTCTCTTAGCAATATCAATACTACTTCTAAGTGTGTGTCATGATTTTCCTTATTCCTAGAATATATCGATATATCATCAATGAATAAAATAACAAAATTTTCCATATAAGGATGTAACACACTATTCATCAAGCACATAAAAGTAGATGGATCATTTGTCAAACCAAATGGAACTACAACAAAATCATAATTCCCATACCTGGTATGGAAAATTTTCTTATGAATGTTCTCTTCTTTGATGCATACCTGATGATATCTTACTGTCAAATCAATATTTGAGAACATCGCTTCTCCCTTCAACTGATTGAACAAGTCATCAATCCTCGACAATGGATACATGTTCTTAATGGTTACCTTGTTCAACTGTCTGTAATCAATGCATAGCCCGAAAGTGCCATATTTCTTCTTCACAAACAACAATGGTGCACCCCATGATGATACACTTGGCCTAATGTATCCATTTTCAAGCATTTCCTTCAACTTCAACTTCAACTCTACTAACTCTAGAGTGCTCATCTTGTATGGTGCCTTCGATGTTGGTGTTTCCCTTCATACCAACTCGATGGAAAAGTTCACTTCTCTGTAAGGTAAAAACTTTGAAATCTCTCCTAGAAACACATCCTAAAACTACTACATGATTGGGTACCTTCTTAATATCTCTGCACCCTCATCCTCCTTACATTTATCACTAGAAATATGCACTACAAATAATACACACCCTTTTTTGCAATTGTGCTTTTCCTACATAGTTGTCACCATTCTAACTGATGTTGCCTTCTTCTTACCCTGCAAGATCCTTTATTCTCCATTTTAGTCCAAACACTCAATATCTTTGTCATAAAATTCCACCTTAGTCCTTTGAAGTTAAAACTAGTCCATACCCAAAGACATATTCTATGATCCCAACAAAAGTACTTTCAAATGCGTTGATATAGGCATACCATTCAAGTCAAATGTACAAGCTCTTACCCAATGATGAACTATTTTCTTTGTACCTGTATCCAACTGCACTAGCCAATATTTTGCATGAAATTCTTTATTCAAGCTGTTGTAACATTATAAAAAATATAAAATGCTAAGTTAGAACATGGATAGAAAGGAAAATTCAAAAAATGTTAGGAAAAGTGTATTTTATTACATCCATGTGAGAAAAAATGATAGGATAGTTATCTCTAAATAAAGGAGGCAACAAAAAATGTTAGGGAAGCATAAAAATAAAAATTTTAAATGCTTTAGTGATAAAAAAATAATGGCTGCTTGTTTAAATGTGCCAAATTTCATAATGTAAAATTTAATTTATGCATGTTTGAACCTTTGAAAATGGGTTTTGTATATTCATTGATTAAATTAATCTATATGCGCGCATATTATTTTATTTGTAAAGTCACTAAAGGAAAAGAGGTCAAATCAAAAGAAGTTAAAGTGCTTACAGATTCTGACAGTAGATCTTGAGCTTCCCTCAGATATACAACGGATATTGACTTCGCACCCCCTCCGCCTGTTTCTTGTTAACAAGGGGGCGGGGGGGGGGGGGGGTTTGAAGTCTGGTTTCAATGGCCGACCATTTTCGCTATGTGGTAGCATCAGGTGACTTCGCACCCCCTCTGCCTAAAAATGGAAATCGGGGGGTACCCCCCCGAAATCCACTTCCATTTTTTCCATTCCCACTACTGTTTTCCTGCGCCATAATTGTTTATCCATCCACCACTCATATTATTCCATGTCACATATCCATTATCCCTAACACTGAATTTACTCGTTAATCCTCCCGTTAATAAATAAATTCAGAACATTTTTCTGTTAATCCTCCTGTTGTCCAATAAATTCACGCCATTTACCCGTTAACCATACCGTTACGCAATAACTATTAGCCAGGACCATTAAACCTAAACCACATTTTATAAAATTTCTCACAGTATTCCGCCCAATACTTTACTTCCACCTTCAATTCACCTTCATCCTTCATCGCTATTCTATAGTGAATTATTTGTTGTAATTACCCTTCATTATCTTGAAACCCCATCATTTTTTCAGTAACCAAAATTTGTGAATCCCTGTACCACCTTGTTACAGTCAATCATGGCACCTAAGGCCAGAACAAAGAAAAAAACCACTCTGAAAGGTAAAGGCAAGAAAAGCACGAGAGAAGAAATCCTGAATGTTGACAATGTTGCAGAGGTCATACCATAGGTTGCTCATCCAGTTTCTGAGGTTATTCCTGAAGTTGCCAAAGTTGTTGCAGAAGACATTCCTACAACTCAACAACTCAACCTCGCCCTACCACCCCCATTCGATACCTATTTTAAAATTGTTGACTGCCATAGTGAATTTGATTTCTACGAACTACATTCGTGGCTAAAATAGAATCACTTGGATAACTAAGATCGTATTAGGTTTTGGGAGTCCATGCTACCTTTGTTTGCATTCCCTCAAACCCACTCATTCCCAGATCTAATTGACTGGTGTCAGAAACAGTATGACCCTATAACCAGGCCATTGTTGGCTCAGAACGGAAATTTTATTATAACCATTTATCCTCAAACCATTAATTAGATGCTTCTCATCCCTCCTTCTGACTCCTTATCATTTTTCTCCCTTGCTGCCATCATGGATCTTTATCACAAATTATCCTTCCCTTAAAGAGCTCATATTTTTAACATCTTCCTACACGAGGATGCAAATTTACCAAGACGAAATCCCCCATATGCATCCTTCATTTTTCCAATTGCTTCCAAACATTGTATCTCCCTCCTTTCTTATTTGTTAGGATACCCCAATGATGAAATCATTGATGAAAACATCCTTGGTTTCTTATCTAACTTCAGCCTTGAAAAATCACCATTTTTATGTACAATTACAACCATTTCTTGGCTGATATTATACACGAAAAATTCATGAATTTCACCACTCAAGGAGCCTTCACTTATTCTTCTATGATTGTACATATGATTTTATTTCAACAGACAAATATGTTTCCCATTCAACTCAACAAGCATGACACACAGGGAGTGAATCAATCAGTGATTCATTGGAAAGAATTGGTCAAAGCTTCATCAACAACTAATTCCTTCTCAGAATTCATAGACTTATTCATTCATCCAGTTAGGCAGGTCCTTACTAGTTCATCAGAGCTTAGAATTGGGGAATACATCAAGAGAATTGTGCATCTCAGTGAAGAAGAAAAGACAGGTGATTGGTACCTATACAAGAATTACATAGAAATCAAGGTGTATAGTTGTGAGTTTCCACCATAAAAGATTCCAAAATATGTACCTATGAGAATTTTCTCATTAGAATACATAAGGCAGATGCTAAATATGGATGAATTAAATTTTCTTTCAAGAAAGATGAAGGCACGGTTTAAATTCAAAGCCAATATTGGATCATTCATTTGTAATACCAGAATAGCTAGTGTTGATGCAGATGCACTATTGAAGAAGATGGGTTTTCAGTCAAGTTTCACTTGTTCATACAAACCTCATGGCATTATTTCTTCTCTGAGGGTTGAGTCCAAGGCAAATTATTACACTCACACCTCTAGACTAGAAATATAAAAGTATATGAATCAAGATGAATGGGTAGAAGATAGTTTACAAGAAGCAGAGGAGCAGGTCATTTATACCTTAAATGTACAAACACCAGTCCCAAATAGTAAACAACAAAAGAGGATTAGAGAAGAGACACCACATTCCAAGGAGATTATGAAAGAATTCATCTTCCAGCATAAAAAAAGCAAGGCTTGATTCTTCCTTCTTTTCAGAAAATAAATAGCCAGAGATCATAGATTTGGGAGAAACTGAAGTCTCCAAATCCACAAATATTTGTAATATTCCCATTTTAACACATAGCAAAATGGAATATTAAAATTTTATTTTTATCACCTTGCAACTTAATAAATGGGTAAGGGAACCCATTCTTATTGAAGACGTGAATAAAATCCCTCACAATGTGAAATGGATCATCAGAGTAGCTTTATTTTGCACCCTCAAGTGTGAAAAGGGGAAAATGCATGAAGACAAGGTCAAGTTTGACCAAGTCAACAATGTTGTCGTAGGAGGGGTGGATCACTTTAGAAGACAGTGCAGTGTGAATGAGGAAGAGGATACTTGGTGGAGGAAACCCTAATGAGTGGGACCCATGGAGAGAGAGCTTTCACTTGTTTAAAAGGAGGGCAAAGCAGCCATTGTTATTCATGAATTAGATTATTGATTTCATTGTCTATTCAAACATTGTGCATTCTTTTGATGTTTAGAAAGAATTGTCGGGGAATTACTTTTTAGGATTCCTTCTCCTTCTTGAGAGGCCTCTTGATGGATTTTTCTTCATGCTCCACATTTCTTGGCTCAAGGCCAAAGCCACCTCCTTCAGTCACAGCGTTATTCCTGAAGTAGGATAACTTTGTGTTGCAAGGTGTTGTAGTGGGGACTCCACAACACCATTTCCTTGGCTCATATTGCAGAGGAGGGAGATTCTATTCCTATGGGAGGTTAGTGAGGGAGATTCCTGAGCTTATTGCAGATCATTGGCATCAGGCCAAGCACTTCCCTTCACCAACAGTGCAGTCCCTTCTCTAGACTGTGTTATTTCTGAGTGCAATTGCAGTGGGGAATTGCTCCACTATTTTGGAGGGTGAAATCTTCATGGATTGGATCAGAATTTCACTTGAGAGATCCTTTGGATGAGATTCAACCATCATTTGCAGCATCGTTAGCTATCTACATCCATTTCCAGTTTCTGAGTTGCAGCTGCTACCCAGTAATTCCGACATTTTTGCAGAATTGCCATTTTGTGTATATTTCAGCCAATCCTCTTAAGGATTGTGTATTGTAGTTTCCAGGGGTTGAGATATTTCTCCCCCTTCTTTATTTGAGCTATATATTGATGTATCCATGTATTGACATTATTTTTCAGCAGTTCTCCTTCATAGACTACGCAGTCATATCTTGGCTCATCATATGTAGCAGTGTATTACATGATTATTGTACTTGTGTCTTTGATGATGGATTTGCCTAAGCTTGAGTGATCATTTCCTCAAGATCTTGTACACTTTATGCTACCATATTATTTATAAGATGGCTATGAGATCTTATTTTATTTTCTGAAGTTGATGTTATTCACTGCTATTTCCAGTCATGTTCATGTATTGTTGGATCTCCACATTGGTAATATCTTGAGATATTCCCAATAGTGTAGTTGTTCCTAATTTGGAATATTATAGTGGTATCAAAGCATAATCTTGGCTCAGCCTGTGAGTCTCAGCCAAAGAAGATCAAGATGATGAAGAGGATGAGTTTACTCTCATCCATTTTCAGATCGAGAGGACACCTCTCCAAGGAGGTCAAGAAGATTGAAGAAAGAGAAGAGGAAGGACCATGCACTTCCTACTCTCACAAAGAAGAAAACAAGAAGCATGAAGGACACTTGGAATTCAAAATTCTAAGTGAGTACCTTGCTGAATATCGAGCTAAACCTAGAGCCTTCCAAGAGACTCTAGCTTTTCCACAATTTATTCAGCAGAAAGAAGGAAGAAGACCATACAGCTATGGGATGATGAGAGGCAATAGATTTCTATTGTCCACATATGATGGATCACTCACATGTGCAGTAGAGGTTTGGTTGAAGAAGCTAGAGGCTTTCTCCTACTACATCCTATAGTAGACAGAGAGGCCATAGAAATTGCAGCACTGCACCTTGAAGGTGAAGCAAATGTTTGGTGGACCAACCATCTAAGTCATGCAAGGGTTTCAACTCTTGCTGAGTTTTCTCAAAGAATGATCAAAATATTTTGGCAAAAGGAGGGAGGAGCCCTCACCACCAGCTAATGAGGCATGTACCAACGCTGTTGACTCTATGGAGGAGAAGCCTTCATCTTCAACTGTTTGGGAGGCCAACACTTTTGAGGAGGAAACTCTTGCAGCCCTACAAGGAGCTTCCAAATTTCACCGAGGTATGATTGAAAATCCATCTCTTGTCATTTCAGCAAACACTTTTGATGGGTCTACATCATTGCATTTAGTTGACCTAGAGAAACAAATTAGCACTGCGTTGTACAAGAGCAGTGATGCAGAGGAGATGAGCCATTCCTCATGGGAGCATTCAAATGGCAGATTCCTTTAGGAAGCCATGAGAGGAGTAGAAATAAGGAGTAGAAATCTGAATATAAGAAACTCTTTCTCCTCTCTACATGACACTCTCTCAATGAGCATGCCACAGCTCAAAGAGAGACTTCTATTAGAATTAGATCCAAGGCCACTTGGGTTTTGGAAGACCATGTTTGAGGAGGTTCTTCCCTTCTCACAGGAGAAGATAGAAGATGGAGGACATCTTCAGATGGATAAAATTTGTCATGACTGTGTTGGAAATTCCTTGAGCCATGCATATCATGATGGGATGTTTTTTCCTACCACCTATTTGGATCCTCATAGGGTCAAATTGATTCTCGGGAATATTACATTTCAAGGTCCCATAAAATTCAGGAATCTGATTTGGGATGATGGTAGCCCTCATGGGAGGAGTACCAACATGAAGGATGGAAGAAGGCATCCACAATTGGTTGAGTGGATGTAGATGGTAAGCAAGGAGCAGGTGAGCTACTTGCAGATTTATTATACCAGGCAGCAGGAGGCTTGGCTGCGCTAGTTACTCTTGAAGGAGTTTGGCCATTACTTGGCATACACTCTTTCCAAGGGTATGAGGATGGAGAGTATGTGGCAGGATGTTGGCATCATGGAGCAGCAAGGAGTATGGGTGCATAGTGATGATGAAGCATTCATTTCATTCACTATGTCTTCATCACATATCTTGCATGATGAGAGCATGAGGGAGCAACAGAAACATTTTTTGCTGGGGTCATTCTTTGGAGAGAAAGAGCAGATTTGCTCTCATTTCTTGTATTATGTTGTAGGAGTAAGAGATGGAACTATCATTGTGCAAAGGGGATACTCCTTGACCTTTGATGATTAGGAATTACTTCCACCTTGGGAGAGATTCCATATTTGCAACAACATTATTAGAGGGTTGCCCATCTATGTTGAGGAAGCTGAGGACAACAACGTTGTTCCATCTAGAGATTATCTAGTGCCTCATGCAGAGGAAGGAGGAGCTCTTGCTCCAGGTATAGGGATTCTTGCAACTTTTCAAGGAAGTCCCTAGGATCTCATATATGGAGATCAATGCACAACTCATGTTTTACATGTGTCATTGTTAAGGAGGTGTGGAACCATGGAGACACGAGGAGGAGATAGGGAGGATGACCATCATGATGTGATGAGGAGCACACATCCCTGTCTATTTTATGAGGTTGATGCACCTAAGAAGGTGATTTTATTTCGCAGTGGAAGCATGGACATACTTCTTCATTCATATATTCAGTCATCTCTTGTTGAGGATGTCTCATTGCATGGAGACAATTTGTCAAGGATACCACTGGACCAACAGAGTAGGAGGGATGCTTCACATGTTGAAGCACCATTCATTGATTTCAGAGGAGTGGAGTGCTCCAATAATCATATTTCTTGCATGATATTGACAGATCAACATATGAGGAGATGCATAGATCATGTGAAGATGGATGAGATACATAAATCTTTGGAGGAGTTAGCACAACCACCTCTTTTCTCTTTAAGGATGAGAGGAGATTCATTTTTGAGCCACTCTATTTGCATACACAAAACTTATGGTAAGGGTATTGTTTATTTTCATGATGATTTGTATATTCATCCCTTAACCATATATGTACATGATGTTGCTCCAAGGAGGAGCATTCTTCTTTCTAGACCCCATGATCTACTTGAGGCCATGAGCACTATTGGTAACCACTCCCTAGGAGGAATTGGGGAGGAAATTTATTTTGGAGGATCTACTCACCTTGCACCATACATCATTCACTTTCTCCATACATTTGAGGAGAGTAGGACAGCAAGCAAGTGGTTGAGAGGCCACACTTTTTGTCTCACTCTTTTGCAGTTGAGGGTCAAACTGCATTGGTTACAATTGAGGGACCATTGTCCTTGTCCCTTGCCACACATGACAGCAAGCATGGTTCTCATTATGATTCATTATGTTGTTTTTGTCTTTATGTTTGTTGAGAGCATGATGGGGGGAATGGCACATTGGTTGGATGTGTCCCTTGGGGGAGAGATATCCCACATTATTTGCATTGCATGTTCTAATGGGAGCATGAAAGCACATGTGGCCACTACAACAAAACATTTGTTTCCATTTGAGGTGAGCCATATGATTGATTGGATACCATATGATGGTGACTTCCAAATCATCACCTATGAGATGATTAGGACAACATGTTTCATAACGTTGGAGAAGAGATCCTTGGAGGTCTAGTCTTCATCTTTCCACTTGAGGGCAACATTATTGCAGCCCAAGATCAACATATAATCTACACTTATCCTAAGTGGAGAGGAGGACAGCGTGGAGTAGGCTATTTTATCTACCAAGATTAGATTCTCAGCCTACCTATATTGGAGGAGCCAAAGGTGGAAGGTGATTTTCAAGAGTTGCCATGTTGGGAGGTAACTCACTTTGTATGGATGATTTCTTGGGGGATGGAGGATCCACATGGGGAAGATGTTCCTCAACATATTTTAGACTCCATGCCTTGGGTGGAGATTCTTCAGTTCTATCCTTGAAGTTGCTTGAGGACAAGAAACATTTGGGAGGGGAGGACTATAATATTCCCATTTTAGCACATAGCTAAATGGAATATTAAAATTTTGTTTTTATCACCTAGAAACTTAGTAAATGGGTAAGGGAATCCATTCTTATTGAATAAATGAATAAAATACCTCACAATATGAAAGGTATCATCATAGTAGCTTTATTTTTACCCCTCAAATGTGAAAAGGGGAAAATGCATGAAGACAAGGTCAGGTTTGACCAAGTCAACAGCGCTGCCATAGGAGGAGTGGATCACTTTAGAAGACAACGCAGTGTGAATGAGGAAGAGGATAATTGGTGGAGGAAACCCTAATGAGTGGGACCCATGGAGAGATATCTTTCACTTTTTTAAAAGGATGGAAAGGAAACCATTGTTATTCATGAATTGGATTATTGATTTCGTTGTCTATTAAGACATTGTGCATTCTTTTGCTGTTTAGCAAGAATTGCCGGGGAATTCCTGTTTAGGATTCCTTCTCCTTCTTGAGAGGCCTCTTGAGGGATTATTCTTCATGCTCCACATTTCTTGGCTCAAGGCCAAAGCCACCTCCTTCAGTCACAGCGTTATTCCTGAAGCAGGATAACTTTGTGTTGCGGGGTGTTGTAGTGGGGACTCCACAACACCATTTCCTTGGCTCATCTTGTAGAGGAGGGAGCTTATATTCCCTTGGGAGGTTAGCGAGGGATATTCCTGAGATTATTGCAGATCATTGGCATCAAGCCAAGCATTTCCCTTCACCAACAGTGCATTCCCTTCTCTAGACTGCGTTATTTCTGAGTGCAATTGCAGTGGGGACATGCTCCACTATTTTGGAGGGTGAGATCTTCAGGGATTGGATCAGCCTTTCACCTGAGATATCCTTTGGATGAGATTTAGCCATAATTTTCAGCATCATTAGCTATCTACATCCATTTATAGCTTCTGAGTTGCAGCTGCTACCCAGCAACTCCGACATTTCTGCAGAATTGCCATTTTGTGTATATTTCAGCCAATCCTTTTAAGGATTTTGTATTGTAGTTTCCAGGGGTTGAGATCTTGCTCCCCCTTATTTATTTGAGCTATATATTTTTGTATCCATGTATTGACATTATTTTGCAGCAGTTCTCCTTCATAGATTGCGTAGTCATAGCTTAGCTTATCATATGTAGCAGTGCATTACATGATTATTGTACTTGTGTCTTTGATGATGGATTTGCCTAAGCTTGAGTGATCATTTCCTCAAGATCTTGTACACTTTCTGCTACCATATCATTTATAAGATGGCTATGATATCTTATTGTATTTTCTGAAGTTGATGTTATTCATTGATATTTCTAGTCATGTTCATGTATTACTGGATCTCCACATTGGTAATATCTTGAGATATTCCCAATAGTGTAGCTTTTCCTAATTTGGAATATTACAATATTCCTCAAACTCCTCCATCAGCATCACCTGCAAGGGAACCATTAGATATCATCCAACATTTAGATGTCAGTTCTTCAGAGGAGTAGAATATTTTCTCCATATTTCTATAAATCAAACAAAAGAATGAAGCTTTGAAATCAGATGTTTACAGGCAATTTTGGAAACATGCATCCACATCACAACACAGACTTCTCACTGCCTTGACAATTAGAAAGGCAGGATGCAGATGGCCTTTCTACAAGTATTAGTACCATTTCCCAAAACACATGTTGATTATAAGAAGACTATCTTTTCATTTGATGCAAGACATATATATCAGATTGACCAAATGGACATGTGCAGGTAGTCAGGGGAAATTTTATTCTCAACTATGACTACAACAACTATGTCTTTATCAAAATCAAAAGTAGCAATCTCAAACATGCAATCCCAGTTGAAGATTGAGAAACTATCTTGTTTGGCTAAATATAACAGGATAAATACATTAGAGGAACTTGTAGTAAAAGTAGGATATGATCCTGCTAACTACAAAGCAAATGAAGAGATCATCAAGAAGAAAAATGCAGAGATTGCTGCCCTAAGGAAACAACTCAAGCTGCCTTCGACCGAAGACTCGTTGACCAAAGAGATGGCACAAAATGAATCTGACAAGGAGGAAATGATTAAGTTGATCATTGATAAAAATCTACATATCAGAAAAATGGAAGAACAAATTGAATAATTTCTGAAAGAGAATTCAACACTCCAGGTAAATACAGATCCTACTTTGATAGCTCAAACATCTTCTACAGGTGCAGAAACCTCAACAACCCTAAACATGACTTATCTAGTACAACTTTCTCAAGAATTAGCCACTCATAAGCAAGCGCATGAAAAACTAAGTCAAAAGTTTCAACTTCTTGAGTCCCTAAATATTAGAAATAATACTTTGTATCTCAATGAAATGTAGAAGACTCGTCAATTGGAGCTTAGAATCAAAGAACTAGAAATTGAAACTATGATGGCATCAACTTTAGGAGACGCTAAGAAGAGTATTTGGGAAAGTATCAGTGAGTCCATTACTGAGATATGGCCATCTATTCAGATCATCTTCATGCAGCAGGAACTTATCAACAAGTGCAGAATGTAAATTCAAGAAGGGAAGGATCAACTCCAACATAAGCCAAGTGAATCTTCTGATATGATTAAGGTTCTTAATTCTAAGAACAAGGAAGAGTTGGAAGAATTTAACATTTCATACAGCACTACAACTATTTTGGAAATAAAAAATGTTTTTCAGAAAAGGAACTTGATCAACCAGTTGCAGACCAAGTGTGAAGCCTTAAATGTTATTGTTGGAAGTTTTCATACTAAATTTAATATTTGAAATAAAAAAGTTCTACCAGGTTTAGTTGGATTAGATGATAAGTTGGTCAAGTTGGAAGATTATTGCAAAAAGTTGTATACAATTGCAATAGACAAAAAAAAGTTTGCAAGTGTCAAAGGTCATATTACAGGCTCAACTTTCCTTGAATCTCTACAGTTTGACTTGATTATTCAGCATCAAGTCAAACAATTGTTCATCCAAAAACCAACTTTTGATAGATTCACTGAAGTAGATGAAGATTTTAGGAAAATGATAAATTGTGAAATCCCAAGTGAAGATCAGTGGGATAAGATTTGTTAAAATATTGAGCGAAAATATTAATTTTTCTACATGCCAACACATTTGATTTTGAAGGGATAAATCAACAACAAATTTCACCAAAAGAGGTCGAATCATCAACAGTCTCTAGAAAAACAAAGACACTATATATTTGTCTCTTTATTTTATTCTTATTATCCTATTATTGTAACTCAGTTAAGATATTTCTAAAGTTTTGTAAGTTAGTATAAATAAATATCAGCACGAGTTATGAAGGGTTGAACCCTTGGATGAGGATATTTTGTAAAGAAGAAATTGTACCAAGTATTTTTTGATCATCAATAATAAAAACAGGATTTTGAACTCATCTCATATAGTTATGTCTTCTCTGTGAATTTTCCAGTTTTATATCATTTTGTTTCTTCATATATTTGATTATCATCAAAATAACTAGGTGAGGTTAACTGTGTTTCAACAACCTTAATGTTCCTGCTGAAGTTATAATTATTACAAGGAATGATTTACTTGACAGTTTGTTAATGTAAATCCCTTTTATCAACAAATTGTCATTATTTTGGTGATGTTAAGTATATTTTGTTGAACCTTTAAATATTGTTTGAAAGTTTTCCAACTTATGGTTTATTGAATATTTCAATATGAATGTTTAAATAACCATATATTTCTACATATTCTACTTAATCGAAACCATAAAATCCTAATCATTGTATGAGATGAACAAGCAATCCTTACTTTAATTATTGATATTATCAGCAAGATCTAAAAATTTTAACTATTTGATTAAAATATATCTTATGCATTGGTCCTCCACATATTTCAAAATACAAACAAACATTTTAGATGCTTTGGCATGATTACTAAACAAAATCCTCTCAAAGGACAACATCAGATTGGCGCCATTGACAGGGAGACGAAAAGTAAAAACTAAATCTTCCTAGGACAACGATTGTTCCTCTTTTCCTTTAAGGTGAATAAAGGATAAAGATACAGGTCAAAACCTTTCACCTTGTGATTCCATTTTTTCAAACTGGTTCCTTTTAAGCACACTAGATCTATATCTGAATATGAGATTGTTAACCCTTTACCAGATCTAGAAATACTTGTTAGGGAAGCCTCTTTGAAAATAAAACAGTACATTTATGCTTCTTCCTCTTCAACCTTACAACCCGAAGAAATTTCAACCGTAGACCCCTATTCAGTATTATCATCCCGACCTGGGTTGACTCAATTACATCCTAGAGTTTCTGAACTTTATTCCCAAGGAGTAGACCTTCAGTCAGCTTTGTTGGCAACCTCACTTGAGTCATATCAAGTCCCATCCTTCCCTGTAGATTCACCTACATCTGAGACAAAATTTGGCTTACATTTGCATGAATTTAAGCCTATTGATTTTGTTACTCCAGTCTATCATCCTATCCCATTAGAATCTAATCTGTTAGGTCCCTATATCACTAGTATAGCCCCTTATTATTGTTAGTGTAAACCCCTTATTGTTATTAGTGTACCCTTGTAACCCCCATTTTGTTATTATTGTGCCCTTAAATTATTATTGTTAGGTCGGCTAGGATTACATTGTGGCCCACTAGGATTACATCATGGCCCCATGGACTCCTATATATAGAAAGGAGGTTTTGTAAATTGTATCATCCAAGAATTGTTCATTTATGTAATGTATTGGAGGTTGCCCCTCGAAGTGGCTTATTTCTAAGGCGTTGATATCTCTTTTCTTCTATTTTTGGAGCTGGTTACACAACATTTGGTATCAGAGCTTTGGATTCTAGGGTTTCGCTGCTCCAAACAGGTCATTGTGGCATTTTCGCTATAACTTTTTTTCTACGAAGTTTCAGAAGCTGAAATTTTTAGGGTGCGAAGCCGAAATCCTGAGGAAGCTTGTCTAAAAATTTCAGACCTTGGTTCGCAATATTTGCGGAGATATCATCTGTGGAAGTCAGGTATTTTTTCAAGATCCTAAACAGGTCACCGTGGAATTTTCGCTATAAATCTGTTTCTACGAAGGTTCAGAATCTGAAATTCATATCGTGCGAATCTGAAATCCTAAGGAAATTCGTCAAAAAATTTCAGAGCTTGGTTCGCAATATTTTTGGAGATATGATCTGTGGAAGGTAGTGCTTTTTCAGGCTCCTGAATTTCATCTCAAAGAGGTGATCGTGGGAAAAGTTTAATAACTCTCTCTCTGAAGATTGGATTGGAGTGCCGTCAAAAGTGGTCACCAATACACGGCCTGTAGTTTCTTTGCTATCAATTTCAGAGACAAAGGAAAAAACAGTGACACGTGGCAAGTCGTACAAGTTCGCTCTACTGAACCAGTCCAGAATTAGGTCATTGTGGGAGATTGGACACAACTTTGTCTTGGAGAATCAAAATCAGGTCAGACCTGTGGCATTTGAAAGAAGCTTCAGAGGGCTACTACAGGGTTGAATTTCAGATATCGAAGATTTTCAATTACAGAGATAATTCAATTTCAATATCGATCTCCTAAAAGATAGTAAAAGGTGTGTATTTTTTTTTCCGAATTGCATAAGTCTTGTTTGAAGAATCAAGTTGAATTGATTCCAAGGGCATCTTTTAGAATAGATATCAATATTGGATTCTAAAATGGCTCCTAAAAATAATTCAACACCCATTAAGCCTTCAGAAGGCTCTACTATGACTCATGAAGATGAAGAATGGCAACATGACATATCAAAATTACAAGAGCAAATTTCGCTCTCGCAAAGAACAACAAAAAATGAAATGGAAGTTTTGAAGAAAGGCGTGGAAACTAAGATGGATGGTTTCAAGAAAGGCGTGGAAGATAAGATGATTGGTTTGGAAGCTAAGATGGATGGCATGGAAGTGGGCATGGAAGCTAAGATGGATGACATAAAAGACAACATGGAAAACATGAAGAGTGATCTAAAAGCATACATGGAAGGCTTGATGACAAGCTTAAAACCAGAAATGATTCCTAATGGCGGAAATATAGGAGAAGAACCTCCCGATGAGAACAAAATAAATGTTAATCATGATTTCATAAACTCGAATGTTGGCGGGAAGAACCACCATATTCCAAAAATGGATATGAGGAAGTTTGATGGAAGGATCCTGTAACATGGATACTACAGATGGAGCAATATTTTGATCTCCATAACGTGCAAAACACACAAAAGGTACGCATTGCAACTTTACATTTAGAACAAAATACATTTGTATGGTATCAATGGCTTTGCTCCCGTAAAAAAATTGTCACTTGGTCAATTCTTACGGAGGAAATGATAGCACATTATGAGGATACAAAGAGCAACACCTTCTTTAGCCAATTGATAAATCTCAAACAAAAGGGTTTAGTGGGGCAGCACATTGAGGACTTCCAAAATTGAATATAAGGGTAACTGATATTCCAGAGGAACACAGGATTGATCTCTTCATAGGTACTCTAAAGGATAACATCCAACATGAAGTTCGTGTTTTGGAACCTGATTCATTGGAGAAGGCATTCATGTTGGCAAGAAAAGTTGAATGTAAAATTATGGCGACAAGGAAGCCTACCACTCAATTCTATAAAGAAGGAAGTGTTTCTACGCCTAGATTTCCACAACCTACAAGGTTGACACCACAACAATTGGAAGAAAAAAGAGCAAAAGGGCTTTGCTAAAGTTGTGATAGCAAATACACTAAAGGTCATAAGTGTGCTGAGAAGAAATTATTTTACATAGATTGTGAAGAAGAAGAAGAAAATGAACAAGAAGAGGATCTACACCAGGAACCACCCCTAGAAGAAGAAGAAATGAATCCGACCATATCGTGTAATGCGCTGGCAGGAATTACCACTCCTCAAACTCTCAAGATAGAAGGACATATAAAGAAGAAAAGGGTAATAGTGTTGATTGATTCATGTAGCACCCATAATTTTATTCATTATAAGGTAGCCAAGGAATTAAATTGTTTCCTATACCCAGCACCAGAATGTCAAGTGATGGTTGCAAATGGAGGAACTATAAATTGCTCGGGAAAATGCCATAATATCAAGCTAACCATGGGGGAATATGTATTGATTAGTCCAATGCTTTTCGTTCCTATGGGAGGTGCTGATGTTGTACTGGGAGTACAATGGTTACAATCCTTGGGGACGATAGCTTTTAATTTTCAAGAACTTTTCTTGAAATTTTTTTCAAAAGGAAAGGAAGTCGAATTACGGGGTATTGAAGCGAAGCCGGGAAGGATAATAAGCTCTAATGTCATGACAAAGCTTCTAAAGAAAGGACAACAAGGAGTAATTGCACAATTATGCTCACTAGAAGTTCCGACATCAAAATCATCTATTTCTTTAGATCTCCAACAAGTCTTGGACAATCATTCCAAGGTGTTTGAAACTCCCAAAGGACTCCCACCTATTCGTGATCATGATCATGCTATTCATTTGATTCCGGGAAGTGTTCCTCCAAACATTAGGCCTTATAGATATCCTTACTTCCAAAAGAGCGAAATTGAACGTATGATTGCAGAAATGTTAGAGGCGGGTATAATTCAACCTAGTCAAAGTTCTTTCTCTGCTCCCGTAGTATTGGTACACAAGAAGGATGGATCATGGTGAATGTGTCCGGATTATAGGGAGCTCAATAAGCTCACCATTAAAGATAAATTTCCCATTCCCGTGATTGATGAATTATTGGATGAATTACATGGAGCAATTTATTTTACCAAGTTGGATCTTCGTTCATCATATCATCAAATTAGAAAGAAGACTGAAGATATTCCGAAAACAACATTTAGAACCCATGAGGGTCATTATGAATTTTCGGTCATGCCTTTTTGCCTTGCCAATGCACCTTATACATTTCAAGGGTTGATGAATTCCATTTTCAAACCCTTCCTTAGAAAATTTGTGCTAGTATTTTTTGATGATATACTAATCTACAGCAGGTCTTGGAAGGATCATGTTGAACATGTTGACAGTGTGCTCAAACTATTGCAGGAGAAACAATTATATGCAAAAAAATCCAAATGTTTCTTTGGAGTACAAGAGGTGGAATATCTGGGTCATATCGTATCTCACGAGGGTGTTAAAGTAGACCCTAACAAAATTAAAGCCATTAAGGAATGGAAAGTCCCCACAACCATAAAGAAGTTGCGAGGATTTCTTGGGTTAACAGGGTATTATCGCAAGTTTGTTAAGAATTATGGGAGAATAGCAGCACCTCTAACAACATTATTGAAGAAAGATGCATTTTCATGGACTCCCGAAGCAACTAAGGCCTTTGAACGTCTTAAAGAGGCAATGTGCCTAGCACCGGTCTTAGCTACACCAGACTTCACAAAAACCTTTATTGTGGAATGTGATGCCTCAGAAAATGGAATTGGTGCAGTTTTAATGCAGGAAGGAAGACCCATTGCTTTTGAAAGTCGTCCAATCAAAGGAAAGTATTTACAGAAACCTATTTATGAGAAGGAAATGTTAGCAATACTACATGCACTAAAGAAATGGCGAACTTACCTAATGGGAAGACACTTAAAGGTAAAAACTGATCATGATAGTCTTAAACACTTTTTGGAACAAAGACTATCGTCGGAAGAACAACAAAAATGGGTCACAAAGATGTTGGGTTATGACTTTGAAATAATCTACAAAAAAGGAAAGTTGAATGTTGTTGCAGATGCACTCTCAAGAAAGAATGAAGAGGTGGAAGCATTGCTTTGTGCCATTTCTATTATCCAACCAGATTGGATAACTGAAGCAAGAGATGAATGGAAGAAGGACAAAGATGCATGGATACTCATTCAAAAGTTGCAGCAAGATCCTAGTACATCTGATACATTTAGTTGGAAAAATGATTCCTTATGGTACAAAGATCGCTTATATCTTTGTAAGAATTTCCAACTAAAACAAAAGATTCTTCTGGAATTGCACACTTCTCCTTTAGGAGGACACTCAGGATTTTTAAAAACTTACCACAGGGTGAAGAAAGAATTTTTTTGGGATGGCCTTAAATCTGATATTCGAAAGTTTATGGCGGAATGTTTGGTTTTCCAGCAGAATAAAGTGCAAACAATTAAGACCCCAGGACTTCTACAACCTTTATCCATTCCAAGTCAACGTTGGGAGGAGATTTCAATGGATTTTATCACAGGTTTACCTAAGTCTGAAGGAAAGAGTGTCATCATGGTGGTAGTTGATAGACTTACTAAGTATGCACACTTTTGTGCATTATCTCATCCATTTAAAGCAAGTACAATTGCTACTACATTTATGGACACAATTCAAAAGCTACATGGAAACCCAAGGGTTATTGTGAGCGACAGAGATCCCATTTTTACCGGAAATTTTTGGACGGAGTTATTTTCTTGTTTGGGTACTCAATTAGCTCATAGCTCATCTTATCATCCTCAATCCGATGGTCAAACCGAGATAGTAAATAAATGTTTGGAAGGATATCTTCGTTGTTTTGTATCTGATAAACAAACACAATGGGTCAAGTGGTTACCTCTTGCCGAATGGTGGTATAACACTTCCTTCCATACTGCAGCAAAAATGAGCCCATTTATGGCACTTTATGGATATCATCCACCATCCATCACATCATCTTTAAGGGAAAATTCGAAGGTTCAAGCAGTGGAAGATCACATCGAGCATCAGCAAGAAGTTCTCCAACTCTTAAAGGATAACCCGAATTTGGCACAAAATCGAATGAAACAACAAGCAGATCAATATCGCAGCGAGAGAAGTTTTGATGTAGGAGATTGGGTATTTTTACGGCTACAACCATACAAACAAATGTCCCTCAAGCAAGCTAAGAAGGATAATAAATTATCGCCAAAGTACTATGGTCCTTACAAGGTGTTGCAAAAGATTGGTACCATGGCATACAAATTGGAGCTTCCTGATTCTTCGCGAGTACATCCAGTTTTCCATGTTTCATGCTTAAAGAAGGTTACAGGTGAAAATCTTCCGGTTCAAACAATATTGCCAGAACTTGATGAGGAAGGAAAAATCATATTGGAACCTGAAGCGGTCATGGAAACAAGAACTCGACAGCTACGGAATCGATCAATTTCAGAGTATCTCATCAAGTGGAAGAACTTACCCACCGAAGATTCTACATGGGAGGATGAGAATTTTATACAGAAGCACCCGGAGCTACTCAAGTGTTGAGGACAACACTTTTTTGAAGGAGAGGGGCATGTTAGGTCCCTATATCACTAGTATAGCTCCTTATTATTGTTAGTG